>JAEMON010000006.1:26334380-26351920 GCA_030264115.1 Lygus lineolaris
AGTGAGGAAGCAAAAGTTTGGGCGATTACAAGCATGACTGCATGTATACTGGATCTGTAATCACCTTCAGTCAAACTATTTTTATTCGAAAAATGGTATTTAATTCATGCTATGTGGGTAGGTTTAGCTATATAGTAAATAATTTTGGAAATAGAAACTTAACTTACACTCAAATGTAGATTGAAGATAATGACTACGGGTACTTAGTCATTATCTTCAACTGACTGTTGATAGCTAAGGTTGAGTTCTGTTGTAATATTTTTTGATGGTTTTCAATCGGATACCTATAAACAAATATCTGTACTACTCGTATACGCTGCTACAAGGAGTGATGCTCGTTCGAAATTCCAACCCAAGGATGTTGTGTTGGAGTCACAGTTTGTAGCTTCTGGAGTGCTCAACTACATGAAGTGCCGATCAAACTTCATCTCTTCTTGGAGCAACGAGCTATGACTGAAGAGTGTTATTCAACTGAAACTGATGTCTCGAAATTACCTATATACCAAAATGCATTCCAATCAGAAGTTGTCGTCATCTTCCTCCCCAAAACATCCAACACGACGTAGAGAAGACGATTGAATCACGATTAATAGTTTATCCAACCCAAGAAAATTTGCAATAGAATGGCGACATCTCTGAGCACACTTTCAATCGATTTTCTTTGCTCGAACGTTGCCAAGTACGTAAAATGACGTAAGTGAACGATCCAATCAATCAATTGACACTCACCAGTTGAAAGACCCGGAAAAAAAGTTCAAAGGTTCAAAAAGGTTCTGTACCAGGCCTGACACACCTTGCAGGATAGGGATTGTTGATGCGAGGGCAGTAATGTCGAACGTGACTTTGTTTATGTGTTGCAGGAAAGAATCAAGTAGATACACGGCTTTGATAGATCGGAATCGTGATCTCAGCGTCGCATCGTGCTGACAATTGCGACCGGTCCGTATCCGTATTCGAAGGACCGTTGATCAATTTTCTTTGTCCGATGATGACTTACGCTATCGATTGTTTAGTCGATTTCTTTCGTAGAAGTTCTGCGGTATAATTGACGTGAAGTGCCTGTAATGAACGCTGTGAAATTTTTGGTATCTTTGGCGTTTGGTGTAACTAGTTAGACTTTAACAACAATGCATATCCACAGAACTGAAATTATAATGATAGATTTCATCTCCTAGTATAGTGGCACTTGTCAATACCAGACACTGACGAGACCTGAAAAAATCGTTGTTCCACTTAAAAAACGGCGGGGTCTCAGTGAACGTCGAATTTGATTTTATTCCGGAAAATGTCAAAATTTGGATGTTCAGTAGAATAAATTTGACGACCAATTATGAGTTATTCTGGCGCAAGTCGAAAAAGCGACATTCAAACAATGAAGCGACGTTCTTATAATGGAATCCATTTAATTAATCCGACGTTCAAAAAATAAGGGAGACGTTCAAAGAATAGAAATTCGACATGCAAAAGCCAAAAAAATATAGAATGAACGCCAGTTTTTCAATAGTCGAAGAACACCATATTTTTTTTTCTCGAAAATCCGGCATTCATTCAATACCATATCAGCTGATTTTCTGAGAGTTTGATGGCACTAAGACGACCGATTAATAACGAAATCGATTTTTTTCCATTGTATTGAGCAGGTTTTGCTATTGGGAGGGCCCTCGCAGTAGCGAAAAATGACCGCTGAAGTTTAACGAAAGGAATATTGAAAGAAAATACAGTACCTGCTCATGTCAAATATTATTTGAATGTGTAAAACAATAATAATTTTCCATTATCTAATATAAACATATCCAACAGTGAAATGTCCATCAATTCTGTTCTGTTTTCAGTTTTTTACCGCAAGTTTCTTTTCCAAGTCTTCGTATGGTTTGAATCAGTAGTTGTGAGTTTTCGGCATCGTTGAAGATCCCAAAGTGCATTTACAAGTGATTCAAATATTCAAAGGTTTATTCTTGGGTGGGTGGTTGAGGTGATAGCTCAAACAATACTGAACAGCTTAATAATTAATCTCGAAGCATCACAATTAGAAGAAAATAATGTCTGAGTCCAAAAGACTCAGTTTCAAGCCAATAAGGGAATAAAATCCCGAATAATCGTGATCACAATCAATCTCGTTCACTTGCCTTACGCTAATTGGAGGTTGTATTGTTAAAATTTGCATACTATTCAATTGACCTTATATGTAGGCTATATTGAGCTTCCATTCACATAGGAAGGTTCACACAATCAAATATTAATATACAATTAATGATAATTATTTTATTGTTTGTTTCAGGTATGTACCTACCAAACATTTCAATGAAGTTACAATGGTGTGATGTAAGTACATGGCGTTTAGTTACATACGTAAGTACCTACCGATTCATTTCTCATACCTATCCACTGTTTACCATCCTAATAATAATTATAGGATTTTGCTACCTATAAGAGTCTGTTCCTACCTGGATAGATATGTATGTGAATGAGCAGTAGGAGGTTTTGTGAACATACAAATATTTTTATGCATTCCCTACTGAATATGATATTCAGTTGGCAACAAATTAACACGTGACTAGTAGTAGTAAGGTAGAACTAGTATTTACTGAATAAGTACGTAGTAATAGTGGTTTTATAGCTACACTGAAAAACAATACGACTTAGGTACCTACACATATAATGATTAGCTATTACTGGTCAGCAGAAGTTGAATTTTCATAGAGGTCCACACAACTTTAGTGGGTAAATTTGGGAGGTAGTGGAAAATCATTCAAAAATTACATTTTTTGGGGAATGAAGAGTCATATTCTTCTACCCACTTTCCGGATGTTGCTTTCCCATCAGAGGAATAGAATCGAGGTGTTTTGGCAGACTAAATATACAGGGAGAAACTACCCTCACCAGCCCTCAATGGATGCTTCAACTTGGAACCTGCGCCTTCTAAAATGCGTCAACCCACCCCATTCCTTGCTTTTTGTTCAGTCCACGGCCGACTCTCAGGTGAGTCTACGACCGTCCGTATTTCCGTCCACATCCCACACATCTATCACGATCAGGTATAATGTACAACTAAAACTCTCAGTAAAGTTATCAGGTAAAATGTACAACTAAAATTCTACGTTTTTCAATGACGTGCAGATTCAGACTCAAACAACGTAACAGATTCAAACATTGTAAAGGAAGAGTAGGAATTGTAGAATTGAAGAAAAGTAGTTCAGTAACACCGAGTATACTACATAAATACAGGTACCTACTACTTACACATATCTATGTCTATTTAGTAGTAGGTAGTAGGTATATTAGAGTTATGTTGTGAAACGTATGGTCCTTTAGTTAGGTCGTAGTTAATACATATTATAATATGCCCGTATATATTTATGCATAATATAGCCTTGAATATCAGAAAATAGGGCCTTCGTATTAGCAGTATAGGTTTATTTAGCAACACGGGAAATCATTTACCGTAGAAGCTGGACCTGGAAAAAGCGGAATGGAAGGCGAAGGAACGACACGTGCTCTTGAAAGCTTCCCGTAGATCGAGAAGGCAACCGGTCGTGGCACACTTCACCTGGTCCTGAAAGGGAAAATCCGGCGAGAGGATCGTCAGTTACAACAGAGAGGAGAAACAGTCTGTCAAGTCTGGTCGAACCAGCTGAGCCAGTGCCGTCCTGATTAAGATCTCCAGTCAAATGCGTGAAGGTTAAGTGCGAACCATAGCGGAATCGTGAAGCACTTCAGATCCTCTTCCGAAACTTCCCTCTGACGTCAATGTTTTATTTATCACCGGACTGTACTTTTTTCTGTTGATTGGACGAAGCACTTTCATTTTCACTTCTCAACCCGTCTCTCCTGGTAGAATAAAAATGAAGCCGTGGGCACAGAGTAGGTATACTAATATTATATCAAGACCGCAAGCTTCATTGAGACATTAGACTCCAATCAAAAGTCGAAGTTCAAATCATTTTTTGGAAAAATCCTGCCTGTTTACCCACGTTTACTGTCATGCAATACCTACTCTTGACTCCCAAGGATCAGTTTAAAAAAAAATCGGAGCAACTCAAAAATATCCATCCATAAATTATTGCATTGTTATCCAGAAAACAAAGAAAGATGGGATTGGCGTTGTTTTCACTTTATATAAGTGCATTATTCCATTTTCAAAATTAGAGGTCCCCGTTTGCGTTAATTGCAGTTGATTGAATAAATGACGAGAGAATTGTAAAAAAGTGTTTCAACCACCCACTGCGGGGTGATAAGGAATACCAATTATCACATACCAATGAACCAAAGATGAAGATCCTATGCTGTATTTGATAACCTGGATATCAGAGAGGTTATGAAACATAGTTTACAGAGTGGAAATTCGACACAGGAGTACAAAAAGAAAGCTCTGTTTTCTCTAGGCTCAAACGTCACTGATGGCTTCCATTTCCCAGTTGCAACCTACCAAGTGAGAAAAGTGCAAGAAGAATGCAGCTGAGCTTCTGATTAAGAAGAAAACGCCATAAAGCGAGCAAAACTATTTCACTAGAAGTAGTTGGGTTGTGCGGATCTCGATAAGAAGTGATACTTGGTATAACATCTGGCGCTGGCCATCCAGAGAGGAAACGCCACCACCCTCGAGAGTGCAGCACTTTCAATAAATTGACCTTTTTGACCATCCTTGGGACATTGTTGAAACTACAATTTGGAACATGGGATTTAGCCCTTAATTGTTTCAAGCTTATTCGTTAATAGGCAGGTGATCCGCTAAAA
The DNA here is from genome assembly GCA_030264115.1 of Lygus lineolaris. Taxonomy (NCBI): domain Eukaryota; kingdom Metazoa; phylum Arthropoda; class Insecta; order Hemiptera; family Miridae; genus Lygus; species Lygus lineolaris. Next base: position 26,339,115 of record JAEMON010000006.1, read on the forward strand.
TGCAATAATTGAATGATCTCTCTGCATAATCACTTCTTTTCAGCCTACATAATGTTATCGGGCTGGTGTCGGGCGTTACGGCGTTTTTCTCTCACAACCGTTTTCCCTCATTGATCATTCAAGTTGAATAATTATTGCGGTCTACTCATTTTTATTACTCTCATGCCTCCGTAGCTATAAAATGAACGGGAAACTGAGCATTGAGCATGGTTATTAATGGGCCATAAACAACCAACCTAAATGTGGGCCGATTCGAAATGAGGAACTCTCACATACATTAAAAATATTAAATTGAATACGTTTACCTAGGTGAAGCGGAGAAAATAACGTTTCCTTTTAAATTATTTTCGTTAATTGTATGCACTTTCTGTTTCACTTTCCTATTCGTGTACATATATTAATCTGAAGGGACGAAAATGCGTATTTCCATGACATTTTATCATTAACTAGGTACGAGAACGGTACTAAAACGGAGCTAGTGGGAGAAATGCTAATGAGTAGACTGTAGTTACTGCTATCTACATAATATACTCACGGAAACGTATAATCATAGCAGCACTAATTTCCCGCAATTAATATTATTTCAATGGAAAGAAGTTGATCGAGTTAGTCCTCGGCGATTCCTCAAAAATTGCGTTATAGACTGAGGAATAATAAAAATAATTAAGTATATCTTTTGCGAAGACGCAAGACAAATTTATTGAACTGATTGCGTCCAAGTCCGCAACACAGTGAGACATTTTCAGCTTATCTTTGAACTCAATTTTTGACTCAGCTGATCTGGGAGCTCAATTGTCAACTTAGATTGTCTGTGTTTCTGCCTAAGCGAATTTCGAGTTTATGTGCCATTCAGGAATGGCACAAAATGTCATTCAGGAATTTCTCAGTGACTGATTCCTCACCGTCAAATTCAATTCTTCAACTATTAATATCATCATATTGAATCTGTGGTAGCCCCCGGCGGTGGCTGATGGGCAGGCGACAAGCCGCAAGTAAAGAATAACATAATTCCCAAATATAGGGTAGGCAAGAGAATGGGCGTTTTGAAATGGCAGAAATCATACAACAAGAAATCTGAGTACCTGCAAATCATTTTATAAAGTAGGTACATACCTGTACGACCATAATTTAGAAGAACACTATTCGTAATTAATGACCAGAAACTGACCAGAAACTAGACATTGAATTGACCAAGAGGTTCAATGAATACCTATTGAAAATTAATTCTTGTTTCCTGAAATTGTTCACTTTATGGGGAACGATACTTCAATGTAATCCTCAAAGTTTCATCTTGCTTCCATATTATGTTGCTTCCCCCTACAGCTCATTATGGATGCAATATGAGCTCTATACAATTATTGTGAAGAGGCTCCAAAAATATGAATAGCAAAAAGTTTAAATTTATCTCTTCTGATTTTTTTTTTTTTTTTTTTCAAAAGTTGGCCTTACCCTATGTTTTAGCTATTGACATGAGGTCTACAAGGCCATATCGGGTCTCAACGGATTTACATTGACCCACCTGATGATCCGATCTCGTTCGTTAGGGACTGCCCTGCAGCATTCATACATTTTAACGATACGAGGTTCAGTTCAATGAGTTCGATGATAATTATTGGTACTAGGAAATAAGAGCTGCACCCACTTGACTGGCGTTTCTATATTCCACTCGTCATAAGACTAAGATTACGCGCTCCTCTGATTTTTGTTTGAATTAGTCAGAGCCAGAGTAGAGACGGGGAGAAAATAATCATAACCACAATTACGTCTTGCGTAAGATTTACTGAAAAAAAAATCAGAAGCCTGAGGCAACTTAAGAAGAAGCAACTTGAGGTGTGAGTTTCAGATGTTGATGTTGCAGGATAAGTTGATTAATCCAGTGAAGACATTAGCAGCGCCCTCGACTCCTGACCCTCGCAAGGTCGTGGGATCCGATTCCACTTCACCGACTTCCAGCAGGTTTTCTTGTTCATTTTCGTCTTGAAGGATTTATTTTATGCTTGTCTCAGTTCTCGACATCTGCAAGGTAAACTTGCACATGACATCAGTGTATCTCTAATGAATTTCTCACGGGGTGTGGAGAATTTAACGAAGAAATTCACGCGTTATTATTCTGTTTCTTCGTCGGGCGATTCATGGTTCATCAGAGATACTGAAGGCAGTGGTTGGACTTGACCTAACTGGTCAAAAACCACATAAAGGTACGAACAGTTGGATATCTTCGTTGAATTATAGTAGGTCGGACGTTGGAGCTACTATAAGATGAGTTTCACATTCATGTTACTGGAGACCTGCTAAGAGTAATACGAGTGTGAAACTCATCTTCGGAGAACTCATTCTGTATTGAATCGTCACGACAATCTGGGAATTCAGGGCCACACAAGAGATATGTTAATCAGCCTCCACATCACGAGTTATTTAGCTCGTATTAAATCTTGATGTCGAGCAGAAATGGACATTGGAAAAGGTCGTCATCATTCTATTCAATCAACCATCACAGTCATTGCAATCACCTATTAAAAACGTTTGCCAAATGGGTGTGGTAGACGTTTATGAACTTTAAGACGTTGACGATCGTGTTGTATTTTCTCTGAACTAATATTTAACAACACGATCGTGAATTCTACCCCAATTATGTTGATGGTTTCTTCACGTTTTTGCACTCCGAGGCTGCTGATGATCTGATTGTGATTAAATTGACAGAGCATCATCTGGAAGCCAGTTCTCCACTACTTCAGTCCTCGATTTGACATCTGTTCAAGGCGGACTATGCACTCTGGTGGGGAAATGCTCAACTTCAAGCTGCTCTCACGTTCCAGTGAAACTACACTTATTTGACAATGTTTTTCTTGCTGTACGGCGGTAAGTAGGGAGGTACCTGCTACCTAAGTTCGAAATCAGGTGGAGCGAATGGGGTATTCAGTGAGCGCCTTGGAAAGACCCCAAATACCAATTTTGAGCACAAAATTCCTTATAGTTTGGACAGACAGGCGGTTCTGGTTCTGCGTGACATCACAGTTATCAAGTGAGCTTAGGGCATCTCATTCTTTACTACCCGTTTTTGCCCAATTCCAATCGACGGATTCCCATCATATTGGACCTTTATAGAAAGCTCCCAATGAGATCTTTCTGGTAGAATAATAAAACAATGGGATGGAATACCTATCCCTTTGGGTCGGTCCCGCTTGAAACAATAAATGACGAATGAAACAATAAATTCAGACAGCTCTGATCAACAAACGGCTTGTCATATCGTATTTATGTAACTTTTTGTCAAATTTGATAATTCTGTTTCGAAGTTGTTTGGTCCAATCGAAGAAAAACGTTTGAGCGTTTTAGATCACCCCCCCCCCTTATTGCACTGAAGTTGACTGGTTGATCAAGTCTGGCTACTTTCGTTCCATATCCCTCAAAACGACCAACTCATGTTCCCAAATCACTGGGGCGGGGCAAGTATAATTTGTTTTATTGCCAGTTCTCGTTCACTCACCCTTAAAAATGATAGAATGGTCGCGAACGTGACCACCGCCTGCAGCTGAAATGACGGGGTCGAGAGCAGGTAACTATAATTGATCTCCTGCACAACGAGCAACGAATGGACTTCGGGATACCAATCCGTTACATAGCTGCGTTATGGGGACCCTTTGTCATAACTCATAACTCCCATTATCAATCACGTGTCTGAGGAGCTTAAAACCTCTTTTCCAATTAATAACCAACTCAAGTACCGATCTGCCTTATGTCACTCGTATTGGCTCTCCTCTCACTACCGGCACACGCCATTCGTCGTTAAATTCAATACCCCATAAAATCTCACCAAGTCTGGGGTGTTGTTGAGAGTTCCCTAATTGCGATGACGAATAATGTTGGATGATGATCCTGGTAAATGGATTTTCATTTACGCCTACTGGAAAAACTCGGTTTACCACCCAAATCCTGTCAAAATAGGCTTCCTATTGGCCGAAGTTTAGGTGAAAATACCTACAATATACCAAACTGTGATATGTACCTGAAAATACCAAAATGGAGTCGGATGATTGATGGAATTGATTCAGCCTCACGTCAGTCACAACTAAAATCACTACCGATCAACATCATCAGGTCTCCAGTTGGGCGAGTCCTAAATGGGGTTACCATCATAGGCCCAAAATGTCCTCGAAAATGCCTGAATCTCGGCTATCAACGAGTTCATAGAAACTCTTACTGTAACCTTATTACTATGTACTTCGGACTAATAAGTTGAAAGAAGGGAAAACCACTCCCTCTCCCCTTCCCCTAACCATTTCAGCCTAAAAGTTTTTTCAAACTTCAAAATCGATCAAATTCGAATCTGTTCTCGGCATTCTCTCTATTATTGCATTCTTAAGAGCAATGCACTATTGAAATTCCCAATATCAAATTTATTTAATAATTTTTAGTATTTAAAATTTCTATATACCTCCATACTGCTCTATTCTATTGAATAACAGAGAGAATGCCGAAAAAAAGATTTGAAATTGATCGATTACTGACAGAGAGGTTTGGAAAACAGTTCAACACCCCTCCATATACCACTTTAAAACGCCCTTTCTGTGTTGTTGTAACGCCTGGTGACAAGCTGAAGGGTGGAAGGCCCTCGAAACTACGATTACAAATCCACGTATTAAAAACTCTGTGTACCATACAGGAGCCTTCGAATTCTACGAGAATCTGCAATATTAACCGAGCTGTTCAGAATGTGTGTTTCCAGAGAATTTATGAGAGGGGTCCATTTTCCAGCAATAAACCTCTTCTGATAAACAATGTCCCATCTCACTCAGGAGAAGAATTGTTATGAAGTGGAACTTGAATGTCATATCTTACGGTCGACCGTTTTCTCTGTTATCCGCCATCACTTGATCCCCGTTAAAAAGTTGATTTAATGAAGTTTCTGACCGACTTCAGAAGAGAGGAAGAGCTATCTATTCTAAAAGCTGCGATTTTCGTGGTTAACGCTGACGAACAATAGGATATTGCTGAAATACAATAGATGGAAAGGGTGGGGGTTACTTCTCAACATCATTATTATTCTGATACTAACCATAGTGATTATGGTATCACCTTCAGGAATTTTGAAGAGAGGAAATATGATGATAGGTATATCATGATTTCCACCTCCCCTTGCAGCAAAAATAGATAGGTGCCGGTACGTCTTAGTCCGTTAATCCAGTCCAGGTCCAGCCATTGTGTAATAATTGGCCAGCTCTGGCGTACCGTCACAGACCTAGGGATGAAGATACTACGACCATACTGGGATTTAATGTCAAGAACTATACATATTTATACTTTGTACTATTAATAATGAGGTCAAACATTTTGAATCTCAATAAACTGATAAAGATGGGACACAAACAGGAATGTAAACTGATTATTTCATTCTATAAATACCAACCCATTATCTACATAGGAATTGTAACGCTTAATTCCATCCTTCGGTGGTGTTCAATGCCAATAGGAAGTCATCCATGATCCCTCAGTTTTCGAACTTGTATCTCTTCACAGTATATTCAGTGTAGTGTGCAATAAAACATACGTGATGTGGGGAAATTTACAGTGTGTGTAGGTTTCAAATTCATGAGAATGGAACTTCCCTAATACACCCTTGAATCCGGTTGGTACGGAAGTGAAAAATAAACAATTCAACTTGTTGGATAACTCCACCTTTGAAAGTAAAAAACGACTCCCAGAATCTCACAGCTTATTACTTACGCCAAAAACAAACAAAAAGATGCCCAGGAACTGGGGCTCCAACCACCAGTAATTTTTCGGCCCGAGGCATTTTTTCGTACTCCCACGCTAATGGAGCAGGAAAGTTCTCCAGGAAGGTCTTTCTTATAATATTTTCTGCGGCTGGTTCAAGATCAGCTTTTACCACGTAGACCTGTCATGAGATGGAAAAGAATCTACGTGAGGCCGAAGGGACAAGCGAGGCGTTTTGAATTCTATCACGCGCTAAGGTCGTTTTCAGCCTGCATCAGAAACTTATCACACTTCACATCCTTTTGAAGGAATTTCTTTCTTCGGGATCTTTTGACGGAACCTGAAATCGCGGCTTTTATGTTCTAACAATGTCGCCTCATGTGGAATGGGGTGCTAAAAATATGGGTTTCCCCCTTACCTACCCAAATATTTGTAAGAATCGTGAAGGTATATTGTGCATTTAATGTATCTATTCAATTGTTTCGTTTATTTTATTTAATCTAAACAAATTGGTTTTTCTTTCAGTTTCATTCTCTCGGTGTCTACGAGTATTTTCCTATTTTAGTCACCTCAATTTTCTTCTTATGTCATTTGAAAACTTATAAATCTTAGGAATAACTTCATCTAAGTGAGGGAGTGATCTAATAAGAATGAAACAAGGAGAAAGGAGCGGCCTAAATAAGTAAATAAAACAGGAAAACATATACAATTGAAACGAATTAAGTTAATTATATAAAACCAGATGGGCAACCACTTAGTCAACAATGAAATATTTCTGGAATGAAAGGGAGAGAGAACGAGTATAATATAATAAGAACAGATATGGATTAGAAAGAGGATATCGTTAGCAAAGTTGAAGACTGAGTGGGAAGAGTGTAATATATGAGAGAACGAGTATAATATAATAAGAACAGAATATATGGATTAGAAAGAGGATATCGTTAGGAAAGTTGAAGAATGAGTGGTAAGAGACAAGCCTCGGTACTATTGCCAAGGGTGAAGTGAGATATTGGTACAATATATATTGATATAATAGAAATTTATATCAATATATTCAAGTAGCTTGTTTTCAGGAGGTACTATAGGTATATTTTAATATATTTAATAATGTAACAGTTTTAATAGGAGCTTGTTTTCATACCATGTATATTTTAATGTATTACGGTAGGTATTAAATTTAATATAGCAACAAAAAATAGTGACGATTTCCACTGGGTTGAGAAATAAGGTGAAACTGGTTTTGTATGTGGTTCTTTCTTTTCTCAGTTGAGTATAAAATACCCAATCGATACCTCATTGGTCATAAAGTGATAAATAATTATCGTAACACACATTTTACAAACAGACCTTTCTGCAGATAGTCATCACAAATATTATAATCTGAGCTAGGTAGGCCGTTTCGACATACGAACACGACCACGCCGTGAAATATTTTTGATATAAATCTATCCCATATAATATGGCTAACGAAATTCGTTCCACGTAATTGCGTTGGCCTTGACACGATATATATATATCCAACCAGTTACAGATCTTATCTCAGTTAAATAGGCAAACGGATCAACTCAACCATAGTGTTCACACCCTTCAGTGGCTGTACAGTGTAACAAGGACGAATACATCGTCTTAACAATGGAACAGTTTATTGTGAACCACTTATTCCTGTTTCGTCCAGTTTTTGCGTGGCAGGTCCCGTTATAAGTATGACTGCTTCGTGTTGGAATCATAAAAATCAACATCATGATTGGGTTGTTAGTTTCCAACTAGTTGACTAACCAAGGTTAACTAGGAAATACGATTTTAACGACTCAAACTCCCACGCGCGCAGATGTTGGGCCTACATCAGTTCATTGACAAAGAAATGACTTGATTTTCATAATACAACTGTGGACACTTAGGAAATACATGTATCCATTGACAAAAGTACCCACCTATTATATCGCAATATAAAAACGTCTGCTGAGTCAGGTGTCCAGCTATTGCTACCATGAAAATATTTAAATTAATGGAACTCGTAAGTATCAATTATAACAAGATCATTGAATTCACCCAAAATCTAGACCTAGACATTTTTTCCTACAGAAAACTTTTAGTAAGAAGATATTAGCTATTGGCTACATAATAGTTTAGCAAGAGTAGAACAATAACAATATAGTCAAATACGAATGAAAAAAAAAAAAAAAAAAAAAAAAAATGATTTTTGAAGTTTTAGCTTTCATGTGCGACGACACAATTGGTCCAAGGAATAATGCTCTTCACAAATTTCTACTCTGTCGCACGAAAATTACTCCTTTTTTTCCCCTTTTATCTGATCAAACTTTCCCTCATGATTCTCCGAGCCAAAAATTAAGTTAAAGTGCCTAAACTTGATCATGCCTGCTGTGGGTTTATCCCCAAAGTTTCTGAAGTTTCAACACTTTTTCAAATCGAAAATATACTCCAGACTGTATCTGACCCAAGAATCGATTAAAAAAAAAAAAAAAATTCAAGAAAATTTCAAAATATCAATAATTTCAAAAGAAAGCATGAGTTCGTTGGCCAAAATTTGTGAAGTACCTACTCTAAGGGGCATATTTTGGAAATTTAGTCAAAAATCGCTTAAGTAACGAGTTTTTGAGGTATTTAGGTGTAAATTACTAGAGGGAAATAATTATGGTAGGTACATTAGGAATCTGCGCAAAACTACCTAATTCTAGGGTCTTTGGAACCTACCTACCAGAATGTTCACATGTTGCTATGTTGAGGACAATTATAATGAGCACTGGAGATTGTTTCTCCAAAAATCAAAGCTTAAGATTTCTTTTAGTGGAGTCTCATTTTTTCAATTTCCCCCCATTTTTCCCCTCTCAAAACCTTTCCCCATTTCCCACCGGTGAAGGCTGTTTTCACCTAAAAAGGGGAAATTCCCTACCAAGGAGGACGATGAAATTCGTAGGGGATCGTCTTGGGCACAATACGAGTAGTTTTTGTAATTTTCACGGTCCAAGGATTTGACTACAGACTGAATGACAGACACACTCATAGGTATCTCTGAAACGCGAATTGCGAATTAGAAATTTAATTTTGAAAATTTCCAAGATTTTGTTCTAAGAATTCAAATTTTTTCCAAAGGATTTTCGACCTTTCGCACAAATTTCTACGTTTGGGAGTGGAAAAGTACAAGTATGAATATGACTAACTGTGTGAAAACTGAAATTTCGTATGTTTAAGTACCCACCTATGAGCATGGAATAAATATGGTTTTGTATCTAATAGCTTATCTTTCTTTTTCAGGTATGTTGATATCACTCGTACTTATCAGTGTTTTGTTCGTCAACTGCAAATCTGCAGAAAGTAAGTATTCCTTCACATGAATAACATCAATAAAAACCTACATGTAGTGCTTGCTATTAGCATTAGTTGACAAACGATCGAGATTATCAATCTAACAGTCAGTCAGAAGCAACCTTAATCCAGGTGATATTAGGAATGGGTAGGTAAGTTATTAGATTCAGAAACTTTCACGTAGGTACCTACCATTCAAACCGACACGAAGTGGTCCAAAATGGGGTGCTTCTTCCCAGAGCTTTGCACTGATTCCGAATGTACCCCTCATGTTCTTCTATAAAAAAAATAGCTAATTAGCTCAAAAAATCACCAAAAACCTATAAAATTCACGTTTTTGGTAATTGGAGCCGCTCAAAATTTAGGTACACGAAAATTAGGGTATATAATAATTGTATTCGGAATCAGCGCAAAATTTCCTATAAAAATCGTGTTGAACATAGTTTTTAGAAGATAAAACCCATTCGAACCCATGTGCGACCGTCAGAAAGACAGTGGAGGAAATAATGTTGTTCAGAAAGGTTTGAAGCCTGAAAGAGGAAATTTTGATTCGGCAGGGAGGAAGTAAGAGATTGAATTTCTATAGCTTTCTAACCCTAGAGTGAAGCCAATTTCATGACTGAATTGAGTTGTTTATGTCCATGCAGATTGGAATTCCTTCCCTAGTCAGCACCTAGTAGGTATGCTCTCGTCCATGGATGGTTGACAAATCAATTTATTAGCAACGTTGCTGATTGAGCCTGATTGAGTCTGATTAATTGGTCAAGTCTATTATTTGACGTTCATTTTGTCCATGTTTGAAGAAAAAAAAAAAAGCCGATACTGGCTTGATTAGACTGCCCTTGTAACACTTCTACCTTGTAAGGGGATTTCAGAGGAGAATCGGAACGAATAGGTAGAGTGCATTACTTCTATCATGCGTTTTTCCCTGCACGTGTTTCGAAATTCCTCAAACAATTGTCTGGGATCCCTGGCACTGCTGTCTAATTGGGATTGGTAACTCGAACCTAGCATTTCTATTACAGCACGCTTTCAAAAAAGGCCTCAAAAAAGGGGGTAAGGAGAGACTAACCTTTTCGAGACTCGATCAGTCTCTTATTACGAACAAGAGAGAAAAAATAAGGGGGGAAAACGATAAAAGTTTATTGGGGAACAAGGTCAGCTTCCGAGCGGAATTGGTTCTCAACTTAAACAGTGCAGCCCTGATGGAAAAATATCCGGCTGGGCAAGGGTCCGTCGGACAATGGGTTTCCAACCCATAAAACCTTGGGTGTGAATGCAGTTGATTTATACAATGGGAGTTCTTTAAGAAGGCGAAGGTGAGTTATCCTTGCGTCGTAATGTGGAGCAGGATCTGTAAGTTAGTGCTGAGTAGTGGAGAACGAAATACCGTTCATGCCCGCAACTAGTTTTGCAGGTATGTACCTATATGTGCGCATAGGATGGCACGTAATTGGTCAACGTAGTAGGTATATGGTACGTTCACTGAAAATAAAAAGTTCCAGTCATGTAGCATGAGTTGTTGAGCGAATTTTCAATGAATCATTTTGACCGATTTTGTGGGCGATTCTTCTGGGGAATTTTACGCTGATTCCGAATATACCATAATGTTTCCTATGTTTGAGATGGTAATATAGTTATATAGGTATATATATCTATGTGTCACTCCAGAAGACATGTGACCGTAGAATCGAGATAAAAAATCGAAAAAAATTGTAAAATGTCAATAGTATCAAAAGTAAGGCTGAGTTCATTGGCCAGAGTTTTTGGAGTACTCCAAAGGGTCAAATGTTGAAAATTTAGATTCAAAAATCGTTCAAAACCACGTGTTTTTTGAGGTTTTTGGAGCAGATAACTATCTTAAACATAGGAACATATATATGGTATATTCTGAATCAGCGTGAAATTTCCTATAAGAATCACCCACTAAATTGGTTAAAATTATTCTTTGAAAATTCGCTCATCCACTCATGCTGCATGAATGGAACTTTTTCTTGTTTGGCCCATATTCGTGAACTCAGCCTTATCTCATTAGATTCCCTAAAGCCGCCCCTGCACCCTTGGGAGAGTCTCACAAACATTCCCGTTCTCATCAAGAAGTGATATTTTCTCTGCAGGCTCACCTGCGACGAGATGAACTAGGTTAAAACCGAATTTCTTCAGACACCCCAAGAAGCCCCTCCTTGCACCGCGCGCACGCCCAACCGCATAGCTGCATAATAAATGCACCCACTGCACTACTTGTCGATAGTTCCTGCTCCACATTTCGAAACACCGCGCCCCTCTTTTCGATACTTGACTCACTGATGGATAAACGGTCGGTGCATAGAGCAAGGTCTCGTGGGCGCGAATGGATGACTTGACTCTTTGCGACGGTCACTCTTTTCCAAAGGACTAGATCTCTCAGCCACCTCATAGTTCATGGAACAAGGCCAGTTCTTTATGCGGGTTTTCCGCCTTCAAATCCTCAATTGTAATTTATTCCATTATGCGCTAACTATGGAACTATTATTTTTTTTTCTCGGGCGTATAGCCAACAGGAAGATAGGGTTATGGAGTAACTGAGCACTCTCCATTCATTCGTACGATCTCAGATGCAAAGAAGGATTTTGGTAGAAATGCTGCGTTTTTATATTTAAACATTTGATGTTTCGATTTAGATTTTTTAATGAATGATAATAATTGGTATACAATGTTTAATGGGCAGGGGGAGGTGGAGCGGGGGGAATAGGTAGGTAGGTTATTTTACCAAAAGGCTGTCACTTTGCAATAAATTGTGCTGGTAATTTACGAAGCTAGTAATTAGCTACCTAGTAATTGTGCTAGCAATTATTTAGAAACATATTTTAGTTGAATCCCCCAGCGATATTACCCCCTCAAACATAGGTAATAATAAAAACAATCATAACTTATCATTTATAAAGACCATTTAGTTGTTGGTTATGAAAGTTGTTCGCAGTATTAATACTCCGCCAAGTTGGTATGCCACATAGCTTCCTCGCTTCCAAAAAATTTGAAATAAAAAATGGAATCAAAACTGTATAAGTTCAAAACTTTCGAAAGTGTTGATCTTTGTCAGTTTAGACAACATGTCAACACCATCGTGAACAAAATTTACGTTAGCGCATGCGTAGAACGTTCCATCGATTCCATAACGATGAAATTCATAAGGAATCTCAAGAGGCCCTAACTACCAGCATAATCCTTGAAAATGTTATTGAACAAAATAGGATGACAACTCTGGAAGCTACGGCTGTAACAAGGAAATTCGGACAGACAGGCACACCAACGGCACCAAATTTGTTCAAGAAGCTCTGAAACGTAAAATGCGAGTGGAAATTTCAATTTTGGAGGACAAAAAAGCTTCCCGATTCTCAAAGTAAAAACAAAGCAATTTCTTCAACCTCCTACCTACCAATATATATTGTGCACGCACATGTCGGAAATACACAACTTTGAGCTCAAATTCGGTTTCGGCAGTCTCAAAAAACACCCGTGAGCCAATTTTCAGCTCAAAATTCCGAGAGGCGTCAGAATTATTAGGGTTTTATCCCAATGACCTTGAAGAATAGTGTAAGCTTTTCTTCTTTGAGGGAACTTCCTCTAAAGCCAACCATTAACATGGTAACTCAGGAAATCAACACTGGGAGTAACATAAATAACTTCTTGAAAATCCACTCCTTCCCCAAACTGAGCTAGATCCGAAAAACGCTGCAAATTATTCCAAACGGTTTATTATTTTCTGTATAGATCGTCCATCTACAAAG
>JAEMON010000006.1:26352920-26387048 GCA_030264115.1 Lygus lineolaris
TTCCAAAGGTTCATTATTGAAAATAATAAACCAAAACGGGAGCTTTCCGAAAAGCGCCTTGAGGACATTGGAAGTATTTCACCTAATACCTATTCCAATAATATTTTAATATGTATTTCAGAATTTTTATGATGTTACCCTTCATTTGCTAATGAGTGATGTGCAATTTTTTTCGCCCGATTATTTGTGGCCAACCTAGAGGGGTCTTTGATCTATAAATTGGCACTCTGGCATTTCCAAGTCGTATGAGGCCTAGTCAACTCCGACTTATTATTCAAATACCTATTGTCTATTGATCAAGAAATTGAAGAGCCAACCACGACCCAAGAGAAGCCTATCGGACCCAATTAAAGTTGATGGTGTAGGTATGCCTAACTATTGATTAATACATCTGACAGTGATGATGAACGTCAAGTCGTTCGAAACCTCGTGACCCCTGAAGACAACGCACCGGATCACAAGAATGGCCGATCCACCCCGTCAAAAGCGACCGCCAAGTCAAGGAACAAACTTCATTGTTCCGATCATAGCATCTTCCAACGTCAAAATGTCGAAGCCTTCAAAATACGCTTCATAGGGACTGGCGGCAGTAGAGGGTCACTTGTGCAATAGTATCTCGGGCCTGAGGAGTAATGAGGTCGTGTCTAGATCACGATCGTATCCCAAAGAAGTGAGGAACAAGTGGGGAAGGGAGCCTTGCCACACCTCTTCTCACTTTCAAATTTTATTATGTTATAAACATTTCTATCTGATACAATTCTCTCGAGCGTGACTGATACATCCGAAGGTGAGCAGGGAACACAATCAAAAATCAAGTCATTATTCGCCACCCGTTACATAAAAACTATTATTGCAAAACGATTTTTCTTTCTCACCGTCAAATGCGAGAAACGTTCGTTTTAAAAGGAGACAGAGCCAGAAATGGATGGAATGATTCATACCCTCGTCTTATTCAACCCTTTGGTCAGTGAATAGTCGTTCAAGAGTTGTCTCGTAAAGTTTGAATTATTACCTATAACACATTTAAAAAATAGCTTCTTGACCCCATCATTGATGCCCTTTTGCTTTTCAATTGAAAAGTATCTTAAGATATACTATACCATACATCACTAGGGTACACATCTGCAGCTAAAGCTCATAGCCACAGGTGGTGTATGTCTACAACGACACCTTCCCGAATTGTATAATTAAATTAATTGCCCAGCACTTATAAGCAGATAATCAGCAATATTCATTCTATAAAGCCAACCGAGGCACAGTTATAACAAGAAAGGCGAAGAAGTAGTGCTGACCGCAGCAGCTGTCCCTGCCAGTGGTTCTTGTAGCTCAACTGGTAGGGCACTGGACGTGTAATCCAGAAGTTGCGAGCTTGTGTCCCGCCAGAGCCAAATTTAGCTTCTGAGTCTAGCTTCATCTTTGTGACCATAATAATTATCATATTCGTGAAGTGACATTATTTGTATCCTCCAAGATCAAAATGTCCACCTACATTTAACGTTTCGGGTGCGTCTGAACAAATTTGGAGCCGCTACAGTCGGTCTGCGAATCCTTTCATCAGCTATGTGCCATATCCATTGGTAGACGTTGCACATCTTTTATTTAACGAATTCACAATGGCAATTCCATGCAAGAATTAGAAAAGTAAAACCGAATTATAACTACCCAGAAGTAGTTAATTAAGTCTGCGTGGGGATGATGACAGGACATGGGTACTTCCGGAATAATATGAGTAGGATTGGGACCTTATTCACAGGAGATTCATCTTGCAGACTATGTCAGGCAGATAAGGAAACTGCATGTCACTCCTATTCGAATTCCCCGTACTCGAAGTTAAACGATTCGGGGTCTGCAGTTGAAATTGTATCGGCAAACAACCTATTATGGGGGATCATCAATCTAGAAGGAGTTGATTGGTCCCAAAGTCTATAGGATGAAGTACAGGGGTGCACAATAAGTCATGGTTTCGGTTATGCTTACAACCCTTCCTCAGAACGAGATTTATACATGGTCCTCGAGTTTCAAAGGAGACCTTGAGATGGGCTCCTCGAAATTTGAAATACGGATTCGGCTTAAGGAATCCTTGAAAGCCATCTCTAGGTCTCCTTGAAACTCGAGGACCGCCTATAAGTCCCACCCTTAGGCACTAAATAAAATCTAATTTATCCTATTTATCATTTTAAGAAAACACCACCAGATCATCATCATTGTCAGATTTATCAAAATGTATACCTAATTTAATTCAAATTCCTCCAGATTTAATTTATTGGCAAGAAGTAGGTTTGTATTTGAGCACCACTGGGTAGCAAAAGCGTCTATTTTATGTTCCTCTTCCATGGTCACAAACTCAGTGATGTGAAGATTATCTCTAAGGCTTTTGCCTTTTGGCTGCGGTAATAACACCACCGGGTTGAAGCAGAAACCGATGCGGACACATCTGCGGATGTGAAAAATGAGAAGGTAAAACGAACCGTGGAAATACCCGTGAGTTTGCCTATGAGAAGTGAGAAATCCCGTTGCTCAACGTACGCAGTCGGGTCCACCTTGATGAGGCTGCTCAGCAGTAACTAGGCCGTTATTATTATCAACTGTATTAGTTGGAGGTTACATTATTATCCGTGCTCCTCGGGTTCCCCTTACATAACGATCTTATTGGCGGATTTCATTACGCGATGAGCTCACACGAGCGTGAGGGCATCAGACGGACACCCGTGCGAAAAATCTCGGGCACGCAGTCAACTTCGAAATGAAAGAAATTTCTTAATAGGCTGTTGGATTTATCTGCCAGCTTCATTGACGTGATCAGTTCTCGTTCAAGAGTCAATTTAAGAAGGGAAAAAATATCGTCGTAATGAGCGTATATTTTTACCTTAATTGCTCTTGGATCATTACAACACCACCCCACAAATCATTATGGAATATCTTTGATGCCCATACCGCGATGACAAGGTATAAGAAAGCGTATCTATTCTCGACCAAGAAAAAAATGAAGAAATATTGTACTTACAGGTATAGTAAGGTCAGGCGTGGTAATTGTGAAAACGAGGTATCTGCGAACAAGCGTTGTCAGCGAACACGCGAGATGAGACACATTTCCGAAGTTCTAAAACTCCTCTTTTCCGCCATTTCTCTCCTCCACTTTATTATCAAAGCTGATGATATAAAATATAAGGTCATTACAAAAACTGTGAGTTCCAGTTATTCATAGTCGGTCTGTATAATGTTTTGTGGGAATCACAATAGGTTGTTCACAATTTCACCAGAATATTTTGTCTTGGTGAAACGGTGAACATAAAATTGTTGGTCATTTTACCAGTAAATATTCCCTAATATAACTTCATTCTTCCCTAATATAACTTCATTCTGTCGAGAGTTGTGTCTCAAACATAATGAGTTTGATGGAGAATTTATGTAAGACCAAAATGTATGTTCACAATTGCCCCATTTCGGAAATGAGAATATAAGGGGCAATTTGGAAACAACCCTGTTGTACAGAAAGAACACTTTGTACTAAAAAGCTGTGGACGGAATCAGAAAGACCACAAACAGCAGAAAAAATCCATCAGGGTCCAGGATGTACTGTCATGATTTACTATTTTTCAGGGACAAAATATCTGTGTACAACATTAAAGAGAGAGAAGTCCGTTCATAATTACCCCACCTGTGCCTACCTATTTTAAGGGACATCAGATGCTAAATAGAAGAATGTACAACTAAATAACGCATTTATGATACAATGGAAACAAGGGAATGGTGTCTTTTTACATCGGAATGAAAGTCCGCAGACATTTATATTATGAAACCGTAGGCGAAGGAGTCAGGTGCCTTCCTTCAGAATTTGGAGCAGTTAAAACAGCAAAACTTGGTCAACATTATCTGACTGCTCAAATAGTTTATTGAATTCACATAGGTAAGGATCGGCGTACAAATTAAACAATCTTCCTTATTTATTTATTTTGTTTCCTATCGGGTTTCGAACACAAGACCTCACTCGCTGTCTCAAGTTCAGCAACACTACGATGCTTCATCTCGCTCATCAGCCACTCCGTATGTCCGCCAGTTAGTGTAGGTATCTTTCATCACAACGGTGTGGTTTATATGTAACTATAATTGAGGAAGTTTTCGACGTCATACGAATTCGAGTACGAATTTTACAGTTTTTTAGCAAGTCTAGCCAATAGACGTACCTACCGATTTTTCTAATTATCGATACCATAAGCCGGACTTTTCACTGTTAGTTTCAAGTTTAAAGTGCTGGGCACGTTACCACAATCGTGTTGCAAATCATCATAGTATGATAGTAACATCAACCAGTAGTATTTTCCGGCTATTATCAGAGTCTTGGGAAGAAGTTTATTTCCTCAAAAACTGAACAGTTAGACCTGTCAAATACAGTTGCACCGTGAAAAGTGCAGTCAACTGAGCTTCAGGTTGAAACGGATCCAACCCGGTGGCCGACCACCATGTCCAATCGACCTCTGGGAATGTTTATGGAGCCTTTCCAATCTTCATTACGCCACGGAGTTATTTAACCAGTTTTCTACCTTATCAGCGTCAAATCAATAATTGCATTCTATTCTGACGTTTCAGTAGTTGTATTAACAGTAGGTACCTACGTAGATACTTCGCATCACAATCTTCTGATAAGTCATAGCGATCTCCTACTGCTGACAACTCTTCATATGACCTCCTTATTAACATACTCGTACTATGAATGAAGTGTGTATCTATAGCTACATATTTTTACGAGTTCCAAAAATTACTGGTAGTCTTTTGTTTCACTAAATAAGTATAATCTACGTTAATTTTCTTCATCTAAGATATTTTTCACTGCTCACTACAGGTAATTGTGATCTCTTGATCCAAGTTTAAGAGAAAGGCGAAAAAATGACCAATTATGCCCCGAATTTATGCATAAATCTATTTACACGGAAGCTTAGGTATATCTGATTCTCGTGAGAATATACATAATGAAATAGGTATATATCCATTTTTAGTGTCCGTGGCATTCCCAATTAGGGTGTTCCTATGGATTGGTGGACTGAGGTATTACTGATTCCAGCATCGTAATGAACATCTTTTGGCTTACATTTTAAGTTCTAGGAGCTATGTAGGTGCATACTTGACAGTTGCTGCTTCTTATCAGGGCGTATACTTCGGGGGACGCCACTACTACATAGAAATATAACAACTCGACTATCTAGGTATATCTACTACTAAGCTAAAGCCGTATATTTCTTTTCAAAACTCAATTTCATGCGGATATCAGAATGATTTCCTATTCGTGTTACCGATATCTATCTGGAAATCCAATATTATGACTTCTTGAAAGATCAGAAGGATTCGATTATTCGGTCAGATATATGATTTTTGACAGGTAGTAATAGATTTTTTCTTAGTTTATATGCCTTGACGGTGCCCTCCAGGAATGCATCCTAGTGGCAGAACCTTTCAACGTGATTCCTGTGCAAAAAGAAAAAAAAAACCGTCAAGGTCTCACTTTCCTTTTCCTTTTTCGACCAAAGTAAATCACAGTCCATTATTTTGTTGGTCGGAGGAGGTAAGAAGAGTGAAAGTGTTCCTCCCGCTAAGCCGCACGAAAAACTCTTCCTTGGCTCAGCCTCAGAAAACTCCAGAATAATCCGCCCACCGAACCTCCTCTTGTTCTTCTGCAACCGACTGGAAGGACGAATCTAGGAGTGAATGACTCAACCAGGAGTCGCAATGAAACGTTACAAAATGATGATGTCCTCAACAGCTGAAAGTGGGTTGTACATCAATCTAATTAACGTAATAATGAGTCTGACAGGAACAAAACTGTGAGACAGTCTGACACATATTTGGTGATCATTCTTTCAATTTTGGTATTTTAGATTCCGTTTTTCGAGTTGGTTGCTGGGCTCTACGTTATTTGAAACGTGAAACAACCAATTTTGACAATCTTAAACAATTTTGTTTCTCTTTCAAGTGTTACCTCCCAGAGCTACCTACCAGAGAGCTACTTATCAGAGAGCTATCTACTAAATTTGTAATTAAATCGAGCAAGACGTCTTCCTCACAAAATAGAGCACAAAATCGTAACCATCAACCGATGTGGTTTGTTTGTACAAGTTTGATAGTACAAATGTAGAGATTTGGAAGGAAATCAAGGGGTTTACAGTGCTATCATAAGAGTTGACTTGACCTGATCATGACTTGAGGAGTTAGGCTCCCAAGTCATTTTGACTGATGGAAAATAGGGTTTTTGAGACAGGTAGTCTAGTTTTTGACAAAGGACCCATTATTTGCACTAGCTTGATCCCGAAGATTTATACCCATCATTCAGAATGTGATATAATAAAAAAATACCTTTAAATATCTTGGCAACAGGTTGATGCTAGAGATGTGCAGCTAGCGGCATTGTACTCCAAATCTGGACTAGTTTCAAACAATGTTTGGTTGGCAGGGACCCCTTCACATCCAGTTAATGGTGGCTTCTGCTGACATGGAGTTGATTTATTGAAATTTTCTGAACCATTTTACCGTTCGAATTAGACATTTCAAATACCCAATGCTCATAAAAGAAGAACGGTAGTTTTGTTGGACTTTTTTTTTTCAAAAAGTCCCGTAGGGACCTCCAATCCGACAGGATGCATTCCAGTACCCCTCGGGCACGCCCTCCTATGCATATCGCGCCCACTTGCATAGCAATTACGGGTTCAATCGACTTTATCTGATTAAACAGGATGCAATTAAATGAACTAGAGTTGCATTCGGAAGACAATGCAAGGTCATTACCCGGTGAGTGCAGTGCCCACTTTGGTTCTCAATGAGCAACAAACTGCGGTTCTAGTCCGATTCGCTTCCACTTGCCAAGGAGTCGGATTCACAAAACAACTGATTTCACTTCGCTCTCCATCGAATGAATCAACTACACATATAGATAGCTTTGCAATGCCTATCTATGGAGGTCACACGGAGATGAATACATGATAATCATGTATTCGGTATATTATTTTGGGTCAGTAGTTCGCCATTAGTTTTCGATGCATTCAACCCATATCTTCCAGATTATAAGACTTTGCTATCGAGTGTACCAAGATGGCAGAAGCTATCACTTCCAGACTTTTGAATTTTGTTTTTTCCGTCGACACTCTTGAGAATTTAATTTATCCCAAAATGTTTTCCAAATTCAAAACGTTACCTACATTATACGTTTTGAGACCTTACCTAACAAATATGGGCCTCACCCACTCAACAGATACCTTTGTTCCAAATCAAAACGTGTCATCTGGAAGTTGTTGTGTCCTATAAGGAGTAAGTAGGAATTTGTTTGGGAAATCTTAAGGACGAACTTTATTAATTGAAGTATGAACAGTATTTACAAATATGAATTGGCTAATATTCCTTGACTTGAAGAGAAGAGATTTGAAGTTGAAGTATTCCCTAGTGCACAGAGAATTATATATGGAGTTTGCCTGGTTTGGGTGAGGTATGAAATAGAGAGAGTGGTTGATAAGCTAAACCTAAGCGCTTCGTTGTTACTCATAATGATTACACTTTTTTCATGTTAGGGGGATTTTGGAGGTTTCACAGCCTTTTATGGGCGATTGACGAGTATAACGTGCGTTGCTGTCTGAGGCTCCTATCATCAACTATCAACACATTTCGTCTCTTGGACTCAGGATGAACATAAGGTACCGTTCGAAACCGGTCTCTATATTGCTATGTATTGAGAAATACCAATTATTAAGCAGAGGGTTGCCTTCTTCACTGAACACTTAATCAATTAATGTAATACATATTGCATTGTAAATGTCTGTCATGTTCACTCGAGATATACATTGATGGTGTGCATGGAAATAATGTTGCTGTGGCTGTACCTAGAACCCAAGCTTATTTGAATATTGAAAGGAGAAATTGACTAGGTATCTGGGAAGTTGAGTTCTGGTGGTTGAAATTACATTACTATGAACCTCAGCACCCAATAGCTACCTAAGCCCTCACTCTCTCAAGGTCTTCATCCAATAGATATTTCGCGATCCTGATCTGATTGGAAGCTTTCGGCGGTTTTTACTTATACATCCCCCACCCCAGGCTAGAAATGAATAACAAAGAATGAGGAAGTCTTATGGACATACGTCCTCCACTTATCCACACACTCGCCTATCTCAACAACCTTCGATTCAATCGAGAAGGGTAGCTTGAAATGATATTCCATTAGAGCGGATCAGCCCCCGTAAGTCCGAAGGAAGTGAGGTGCTACACGTTGCGAACTGCTCGCGAGCTGCTCGTGCCATTGTGGACCTTGCGGGGCGTCCTTGACCTCGCCCGCGCCCTCTTTCACTCCGCAGCAGCGCTTTCATTTCATGGAGAATCGCCAATGGAAGCGACCGATCTGGTAGAAGCAGGAATTTACTCTTTGCATCAAATTCCACGTCTGTGAATAGGTTTTTTCAATCTTCGCTTTATCTCAATCAATCTACTGACCAACCAATAAGCATATATTATCATAGTTTTATATTTGAATATTGCTTCAACACCGATTTTTTTCATGTTTAGTCAATGCGAGGTGTCTAAAATTTAATGAACCAACCATTTATTTCCTTTATTTTCGCTCCTAGAAAGAAAATCGAAACGGTAACCCCCTTAGTTTTTCACGAGGAACTCAAATATCACATTTTCGCGCGCCACACTGGCGCGTTTGGCGAACACAATTTGTTATTTCAAGTGGGAATCCCAATTTTTAATTGCAAATTCGAAATCCACACTAGAGAAATGACCCCTTCACTTGGAAACTTGAGTACTCAAAAACGTGCGCAATTACTCTCCAAATGTGCTCTAAAAGCAAGAAATCGAGGTGTTGTCGTGCAGTACACTATGGTACATGCTTTCAATGTATTTTTCACGCTGAATAACGTAGTAATGTTAATTTTTCTATTCAAGCCTCCAAATTTCAAATTTCCACGAACAAAAAAATTCTGGGTTGCTCAATTTTGTTTATAACAAAAAATATAAATATCATCACGTTATTCAGCGTGGAAAATAAATTAAAATCACGTATCATACTTGATAGTTTACAACACCCAAAAACCTCGATTTCTTCCTTTTGAAGCACCTTTAAAGCGTAATTGCGCACTCAAATTTTTGAGTCATTTCTTCGCGAAGTTTGGAGTAGAATTCGAATTTGCAATAAAAAATGGGGGTTTCCATTTGACAAAAAAAAAGTCAGTGCGCCAAACGCGCCCTCATATGTTTTTGCTGCCTCTAATTTGGCTGTTTTCAATCTACTTGGCTCGTTTAGCTATACTTCTTCGCTCAAACAGCTGGTCCTTGTTATACAGGCTTGTGGCTCAAGAATCCGTTGGACCAACTAGTTGTGCAGAGAAAGGGTTTCCGTTTGGTTGTCAACCGGTACTCGTTGCGTCACTAATAACGCTATAATGTCTATCCTTAACAGATAATATTCCTTGGTTTGACTTTCATAACCAGTGAGCTCCGCGAATACCGGACTTTATCGAATGATTGGGTTTCTTCATTATTCATCTATAGAATTGATAGGAAAGTCGTCGGTGATTTGAAATGCCTGACGCATCTGAAGAATATGAAGATATCTTGTGCAGAGTACCAACTTGATATTGTTCCGGAGTTGTGACTACAAGAACAATAAAGCTATTCGTTACTTGGATATCTACGCCTAACAGACCCTCCCGACCATAACCTTTGAAGATCGGCCCACACGGTCGACGAGCAAACTCGAGTTTCTGATCTCACTTTTGAGGCATATCTGACTGGAATATTTTACTATTGCTCTGAAAAGGTGAAGCTGAACATTTACATTCTAGGAGGTGAATGACGCAATACGTCGTACGCAAGTTGGCGTGATCAGTAAACGTGCGATTCACCTCACATGTGAGGCATACTGGTGTTTAGCGTGGGTGGTATTCATGATTATAGTTATGAAAGCCTGGGAAGTAGAAAAATCGTAGAATTCGCTCTTTGCTTCGATCAGGAATCATGAGGTAATGATCCTGCACTTCAGGGATAGTTTACCCACATTATTTACTTTCAAATCTAACCGGAATGAAGTGCCAAATACAGTTTCAAAATGAATGGAGATGACACCTTTATGAATACATTTACATTCAACATAACATGTACAGCAACCACAATTTTTATTATTGTGAAAGAAAGCAGTTTTGATATAAAAGTACCGAAAAATGAACGAATCCATTGCACCCATCGTGAATGAAATGAGAATGAAATTGCAGGCTGCGCTGAACTGTTATACTGTAGGTTATGGTTTTGATCACAGACGTAGGACGTAGCAGAAAGAGTTGTAATACATATAAATAAGCACTAACTACTAACATAATGAAGTTTTCATTGTGAGCCACTGAGAGACTATAATATTTCCAAAGTACCTAGTTCACAATTTGGGTATGTACACATTTAGAGACACTATGTACCTAGTTTACTTTACATTATGTCTACATAATATATTCACGGAATAACTTCAAAAGAGTCAGCAAGGTGGGCAGTGCTACGCTGATGTAAACAAAGTAAATTAAAACAAAAATGTTTCTACTGAAATACCTACTGATCGTACCTAATTAATTTCTCTAAGGCTTTTTCATAATCATATTACGGTCTTTACGAACTGTATGGAATAAAACATAATAGAAAAGTTGAAGAGAGGTACATAGTAGAATTTCCCATCTCTTCACATAAGCATGATGTGAAACTCGATTGTAAGAGTCCATTAGTGAAAATCTACCCACTAGACTTAAATTAGGAAACAACAATTTATATTCTCAAATCAAAGAATTTGATTGGAAGGATATGATTTCTTAATTGTTTTGGGATTTGATTTGATGTTTTGTTTTGGAATTCTCTCGAATTGAGAAGAATACCGCAGGGGAAAAATGATTCCAGTCACTTTTACGATCACAGATACGATCGAAACTCATTTCAAGAGAAAACGATTTGAAAAATGCCTCGGAGGATAATTAGAAAAATCTGTTATGAATCGTTCTTCCCCTGGTGGTCGTCGAATGTATAGTTAGACATACACAGCTTTCTTGTACCTATAGCGGTTGTGTCTATTTTCATCATTTCGCTTGAATACGCCCTGTTTGAAATTTCAATTCCAAACAGAGTCAGCCACCTACCAAAGCCGCCACTGCCGAAAATTCCATCGTATGAAGGATGCGGCTCATGTTATTTGTAGCCAGAAGATGTTTGGCAGTTCTCGATTGTAATTTGGTTCATTTTCACGGAAAACCCGCATGGAGAGGTTATTCAACCTTGATCAGCCGCGATGTGTGAAGTTCGGAAAACCTTGTATTCAAATATCATACAGAAGTGGGAAGAAGTGAATGATATTGTCGGGATTCTGATATCGTTTTTCCAATTTTCATGCATATTGATACTGATTGAATTGTACAACAATGAGGTTATACTAGCACGCACATCACCTCGAACGGGTTTGTATTGTACCCAGAGCCTTTCACCAGGCATTTTGCGTAGGTATAGTCCACTGGCTTACAAGACTTGAAAGACGAAAATTCGAACGAGATCACCATTCCCCTGACCTCTTTACGATCTTTCCTTGTTTCCACAAATCGTAACAGTTCCATAAAATTACCCCTTCGGCGTCTGTCTGCGGGAAACCGTCTCTTGAAGGAAAAAAACGCTACGGTTTTTAGAAAGGGAACTTGGGAGGACCTTAGAGCGACGACATAATTTAATCTTTCACGGCCTCTTATCCCTTCACAATGGGTGGATTCCATGATTAAACGTTCAAAGCTTCACACGGAGCACCGATAAAATTGGAAAGGATTCGGTACGCGTAAGGAAACGCTCTTGGAAAAGGTAGATCCTTGAATTACCCTTCTATTCGCTTCACTCGCTTCTTCCATTATTCGAGTAGTTCTATTGAATGACCACATGAGCTGCTGTCGTCCACTTACGAGGTCGAGCAAGGTGATTTTTAATTGATTCATGGTTGCATTGCTAAACAAGAGAGATTAAGTGGGAGAGAGATATGCATTCTCCATTGTAACTTTGCTGATAAAGAAACTGCCTCCCATCGGCTATGGCTATTGACATGAAAATCATAGGCCTGAATCGATTATCTCGACTGAAATCATTGGACTGAACCTTGTTGTGTGTAGGTTAATAAGCGAATTATGATTGCTATTATTTATTATTAACAAAAAGTTTGATCAAACTATACGAATATTCGAATATAGCTGCCCAGAACTCTCTGCGCACATTCTCGTGATATACGAATTTTATTTCTGTTCCAACTGAATGTGTGGAACTTACCCTGAGCAACTCGCACACACTTCAATATATTATCAGCCCTGCAGGTTCGAAAACAGGGGAATCTTCACAATATTTGATAATCTTCTAGCCAAAAATGCACTCAACATGGACCTTGGAAACTAGTTTCAGACTAGGTATTCGAATATTAATTGAGTTTCAGATTTCAGTTGGAACAAAACTAAAGTTCAAGTCAACCGATAGGTGTGAGTTTTCAGGCAAATGTTAATGAAAATATTGTTTTATAGCATTAGGCATTTTATTAACTCATTTTCAGCACCTCCTAACCCATGGAAGAAGTGTTCCATGCTCTCTTCCTCCATACTCCTAAACTATGACATCTGATCAGTATCATTTGATGGGATCTTATTATGAGCTGATTCGTATTGTACCACATGCTCTACGGTTCCTACCTAAGACGGGTATTCAAGGTGAATAGGAATATTATAATGGAAATAAATATACTGGAATAATATTGGAATCTGCACGCTTCAGTGTGACAAAAACAATTTTGCGATATAAATTGTATCGGAAGTGAGCAGCTGATTACGAATACACCATAATTATCATGTTTTTATATCCAATTAAAATAGCTAATTATCAACCCAATCACAAAAAACGAATATTATTCAAGTTTCTGACCACTGGAGCCGCCCAGAATTGTTGCTGTATAGAATACAAGTTGTAAATCATCAAATTTTGCGTCAAATAGGACCAAAACCAGCACACCAATACCGTAGTCACGAGGGATTTCCTACAGTTTTTTTGTTATATTTTTTTCAGAATAAAACTTAGGCTGGCAAGTTACACCTGCAAATGATTTTAACAACACACTACATGGCAGAGAACTGACCTTCATCAGATAGTTTTATCCTAAATATTATAACTGAAGTAAATTACGAAGTTATCTACCTTCATAGTATACCATTCATAGCTTTGTAACGTAGGTGCCTCGTTTAATTTTATCGATAACGTTTGAGTGTAATAATCTACATCCTGGCTATTATACGAGTAAAATGTTACAAGTTACCTATAAAAAAATAGCACAGCTCCACCTCTAAGGAAGTTTCAATTTACCTACTGTATCCAATAACCCTGACCTTCATCACGCTCGTCTATCGTGTACGCTTAGCATAGAGTACTGAACATGATTCATTGGTACCCAATCTAAATCGACTGTTCTGAATGATATTTCCTTTGTAAACTAACAATTGAATTATAGTTTGTGTTTCCATTCATACTCAGTAACGTACATCTGGCTGATTTGGACTCCATCCAGATCCGGAGAACTCTGGAGATAATCCAGAAACAGAGTGATTCATCATTCTCAACCTTCACAGCTGTATGTGGGAACGATTGGTCGCTGCCAGTAGATCGTTAGTTAAAGGATCTGTAAATACTAACGCTGCACTCATTTTGTCTGCGGATGTTGCTCCGAAGACTAGCCCTGAGATTGACCATGAACTTGGATATTTAATATAGTATGAAGTATCTATCAGTGGATACTCTCAAGCTATCTGATTTAATGATACGCATTTCTTCAACATGTTCACAAAATGATTGTGCAAAGGTGAAAGACATAAGAACTATAAATTCAAGCATTTTCCAAGAACGTTCATCAAGTACACGCTCTTGTCTTATATCGGATCCATTCTTCTCTTTTGAATGACAGATATACATGTACCATCGAAGACCATTCGAGAAGAAGAGCATGAGCATGTTCTTTCGAAGGATCGGGAGCTTCTTGTGAATCTTCACTTTCCTCAGTCCATTAGAAAGATGAAAAGAATGTATTGCAATCAGTAAAAACCCCAATTTCTGAAACACCACCTTCGATTGGTCTTAATCAACATAGGGATATTGAGGTTTCATAACCAAAAAGTAAACTTTTTAGATGGAACGAGGTTTTTGAAAGATGATTGACGGTTTTCTAGAGATGACACAAACAGAGTTCCAAATTAAAAAATCAATGAAGTGGTTTGTCCCTGCAAGGCAGTTTCTACCCACCCCAGCGAAAACAATATCCACGTTAAAAGTGCCTGTATAGCGCAAAGCTGGTCACACGGAATCGGTCACATATTTGAAATTTGGTCCCAGAGGTTAGACATTAATCCCAAAATGTATCAAATCGAATCTGAATTTGAATATCAAATGGGACAGCTGTTTTACGTTGAATATTGAAGAACTTACAACAATTACCCAACATGACAAAATCCTCCTTCAAACCACAAAACTTGATGGTGATCGATGTAATCGCATATTTCCGGCTCTCATGTGAAACATTTCCTGTGAATGAAGTATACCTTAGAATGACTCTGGAAGCCAAACTCTTCCGGAAGGGGCACGTGAAGAAGAAGAAGAAGAAGAAGAAGAAGAAGAAGAAGAAGAAGAAGAAGAAGAAGGAAGAAAACCTTAAATTCAACAAGATGCTGTGGAAGACAATCCCAACTGCCAACCCATAACAAAATGCTTCTGTAACCGCAATTTTCCAATCCATTAGGGCTTACGGCTGCTCGTTGTGGGGCTACACCTAGAGAAGGAACTTGAAAATTATCCAAACAACGTAATCAAAAATTCTCAATTGCATAGTAAATGCCCCCTGATTTTATGTCCAAACGGATGATCTCCATTCAAGAAACGGACGATGGAATCCTTCTCCACAATCACAGGAATGTCGAAGTACTGAACTTCTTGGACAACATCGGCGATTCACGAAGGCTGGAATAGGACCAAACCTTTGGACCCAGCTGGATCTCACTGAAGAGATGTGATGAGTGGTATAGTAGATAATGGTCTATGAACCACGATACTTTAAAATTAATTAACTAACAGAGTGAAAGTTACTAGATGTGTATACACAGTTGTAACATTAAGATGATATTAAAAATAATTGGATAATTGATTTCTTGAGTGGTAATTCTTGAACCGAATATGCTCAATCCGGAATGCTTATACCTATTCAGTTTTCTTCTGTTATCTCGAGGCGACAGCTTTGGTCCTTTGAAGAATGAAATATTAATATCGGAAGGTCTCAAACTATGAAGGTCTACGAATCCTGTTCTACACATTACATATTTTGTGTTATGACGAACACATGAAACGAACAGAGGAACTCCCAAGTCAGGATATTAGGTTTCCGAAAATAATTGATGACGCAATCCAGTTCGTAACAGTTTCCAACCTTTGTCGCATAACCAACGTGAAAATTATCATAGTAATGATGATAAAATCGTTAGCGCGGAAGGAACACAGGTTTTCCTCTACCGTTGTTCAATCGGAAGACAATATAAATAATATTATAATTTGAATCGTGAAGAGTCAGAAAGAATATTAGAAAGTGAGGTGATTCTTTATTCTCAGATATTGAAGGCGGTGAAAGTAAACACGTTGCAGGCCGGTCCGCAGATGTGATGACAGCCTGAAGGAGGAGCGTGGAAATTAATAAAAGCACGGTTATGTGGAATTGTATGGAATCAAGCTCAGCTATGAGCGATCGCAGTCAGCGGAATGCAATACTGATGCAATTGGCAAATTAGAGGGTTTGCAAGGACGGACTTGGGGATAACTAGAGCTGTGTGGATGACACGAATTCGCCAAGAAAGCTAGTTTTGTAACGTTTGGAAGAAATTGGCGCAAGGTCTCGATGATAGGTAGATAATTGGTTTGGTTTAATTATTGCGCTGCATCCAAATCTCCTCGCCCAATATTTCGACGGGGAAGATGCAAGAAGTTGCGAAGAGTGGGATCGTTTGATGGTTGGAGCTCAATTATAGGAGCTCAAAGTATCACTCAATACATCAGCTATCTTTTGTTCTTATTATTATCTTACGAGAATTATGTTAGTGGATCTACTAGTCTAGTGGAGAAGATGTGTGGAGTACTGTCATGAGAAGAGGAGTGTTGACTGATTAATCAATAACTTTTCGTGTTTACATTTCTCTTGCCTCCATGTTCTGGATGTATAGGAAAAGATTTGGATACAACACTACTCTTCATATTTGTAGAGACCCAGTGTTTTCTGCTAATAAAGGCCCTCGAAGTATTTCTTGGAGATGAGGACATGTAGTACTACTCTTGTACCTACCTTAAGAATAGTCACTCATGTGAATTTAGTCTAAATCTATTGATCCGTTTGGGAAAATGAATAATGTCGAACATCTACTTTTTTCGCCTATAATTTCTGGCATTTCCTCTAAAAACTTGTAAATTTAGGTCACAATCGTAACCACAATATGTTATTCATACCTGCACACCTGCACACAACCACACCTACATACTTACCTACTATTAACTACCTACTGAGTTGCGAATACCCATAACCCACGGTCAACCACTATTATTATGACCAATTCATAAAAATAGGCAGGTTCTGATCACACAGCAATACCCTCCCAAAAATTGAGGCGGCGAGCTAATTTTCCCTTCAGCGAACGGTTTTTTTGGACGACTGTACTACTTGCGAGTCAACTAATGAGACCCCGAGAGGGCTGACATTGTCAGCGTTGTGACATCCACAAACTTTCATGATCGTCGTTACGTCATATATAAGAGTTGCCAAGGTCGACAAGGCCAATGACCTACTTGATGATGATGAAGGGGCAAATGACTTCACCTGCCCCACCATCGATGTTCCTGACGATATTCGTAGATTTTCAGAAGATAACCCTGCTGAACAAGAAGGATTTTTTTTTTTAATTCGCATTGATTCGATCGTTTCAGGGCGTTAGAGAATTCAGAACTTGGCATAATCTAAGAGGAACTGTTCTATCCAATTTGAAGAAATTGGAGTCCTTCCAACCTCACGGCACTAGAATCTTCTAAAAAGTAAACTCCTAAGGTTCTTCTGGTGGGTCCTACTGCTGAAGGGATGGCAGGGGGCAGGGGACCGCTTTCTGAATCCGAACCTAAGAAAGTAGGACCAAAAACAGATAACTATCATAATTTATTATGTATTCATCTTCAGACTGAATACCTCATACAATCAGGATCGAACTTTCTTTTGATTTGATAGAAATGACTGAATATTATTGCATTTTCAATTGAAGTAGGTGCCTATTAATGGAAACCTTACGAAAATTCAAAATAGTGAGAGAATAGTATCTCTATGACAACAAAATTTGGCCCTTGTGCCCCACCCTCCCCTACATCAAAATCAATCGAGTCAGGGGTGAATCCAGGAATCTCAGAAATCTTTTGTGAGTGGAGGGACAGCTCAAAACACCGATATTCTGATGATGAACTGTTCTTCGAAGTTTAACAGCAATGCTAAAGATTTCGGGTGAGATCATCAATGAGATATAGAGATAAGTATAAGCATTTTGACATTCAAGGGTATCGTTCGTTACATTATTGCTTCACTTTGAATAATAAGCAATGCATATGAAATGACTAAGTATTGTAATTAAATAATAAAGTAAGTAATTAATGTGTGATATCCTTGTGAGGCAATCATTGCTTTTCGCTCGCCACGACGGCCTGAGTTTAGTAAATGAATACAGCATTCTTAGCTTAACTTGATAAATTAGCTACTTTACCCTTTGCTAATCGGTGTAAACTGACACGCGAAACCGATGGAACAACGTGCTAATTGCTGTAATTTATTTTTCTCTCATTTCATTATACAACTTCATAGAAAAGTACAGCTAACAAAATTACCAGGCGTATCATTACCTTTACTAAGAATTTCCGATTACGCAATATATTGGTGTCTCTCACGAAATTTACAGATTATGAAAGACCGTGTGATTTTGTAGGTATTGAATAATTTATGGGATACAGATTGTCATGCGAGCGCCGTGCGTTAGTTATGCCTTCTCTGTTAATCGTAATGATGGAGATTGAGGTGTACGGCCATTGTCTGGGAAGATTGAAAATGCGAAAGCTTATAACTGGCGTAGATTAATTAAAACTTGGCAGCTATATTGGTATTGGCTGACCGGAGGTTAAGAGTCTGTTAGCAGTCATTAATCATCTGAGGTGTACTCAACTGATCGCATCGCACGCGAGGGGTCTGATATCTTTATGAAACTGAGATTCATTAACAAAACTTGCGTTCTCATCCTGTCAAACGTTTGCTTTCCAATTCGCAACGATCGATAGGGAGATCTTCTTCTATTGTTAGATATGAAAATTTGGCAACCTTTGAAATTTCTCACGATCTCTCCTTGCCCATTTTCAGACTGAAGTTTCTTTGCGAGAGAAGCGTAGGTAACCCTCGTTTCCTGGTGTATTGAAGCTCTGTACATACCCGGATTTATTACATTTTTTGGCTCTTATATTAAGGAATAGAACGTCTGCGTCTATTATTTATTATTACCTCTGTGCAATAAGCTTGTCCGCAACAATGAAAACGATCCTTGCGAACCGATGACTATGTATTGTGATAACTCAACTTCCTGATTTTGGTTTATAATTTTCAGTACTTAATGAACCTTTGGAATCGAGTTTGAAAAAAGTTTTAACCCCCAATCAAAATTTGATGTTTTACGTTTCAAGATACGTAGAATCCGAAAATCTGATTAAAACAAATCCAGCCGTACGACGCGCCGTCCTCTACACTTTCCTTAGTTATCATGGACCAAAATTAACGAAATTTGGTATACCGGTCCTTTGGTTGTGCCCCGAATCTCGGCGTTACCGTCAGTCTTCTCTGAGGGACAGATAATAGGGGATGACATTTCCAAAACTTCGCTAGTTTGAAAACTTCGGATAGAAAGGTAGGTATCTTTTTTACGTCGATTTCGAATAGAACACATTTTTTATTGTCGAATAAGACCTCGCGGAGCATTTCAGGACCAACCAATTGTTCCCTGTAAGTACTTAAGGGTTCAACGGGAAAAAGAGCAGAAACACGAGTGTGAATCGCAAATCTTCTCGAGTAGGCCAAATTAATCTCCGTTCAAAGATCATCTTCTGTTCGAACGCTTCGTAAGTTGCTGAATTTCGTTATGAATGAATGACACAACTCTCGGATAATAGTAATTACAAGTAGGTACCTGTATTGATTGTCTCCAATAAATGATTATGAACCTCACGATATATTTAAGGTAGGTACGTATTTTATAACAATAATGAACGTTGTGTGATAGTTTTCAGCGTTTTTGGCTAACAAGTAGTCAATACATTTGTCTATACTATAAATACCATTATTATGAAAATACAACATTATTTTGATCCTTTAAAAAGATATGAGACAACGTATAGTTACATACCGGGAGGGATGTGAGTCCGTATTGGTACGAGTTTCAACCACTAGCTTAGACTGACTAAAATTCACAATCACCCGTTCGTTTCATGTCCTTGAGTGTAAACTACGCGGTAGTTTTCATATTCACTTTAAAGTATATTAAACATTTTATATCTTCACGGCGCAAACCTTGATGTCCGAACGGAATGACAGTACACCCAAATAGGTTAAATATTTTATGGCGTACTCAAAATGACGATCTAGTTTATAACTAATTGAAAACAGAGGATTATTTTCAATGATTTTATGCAGACTCAGATGCATACAGGCTACAGCCTACTTAGCTGGTGACTGGACTTTAAGTAACATCACTTTTGTCGTCCATGTAGGTATAGGTATAACCTCAAGATTCATAAGATTGTCCACCTTCAGATTCAAGCATCCATTCATAGTTATTTTAAGGTCTTCAGTTTCGAAACAAAGGTCATAATATTCACAGGAAAAGAGCCTGTTCGTTGTACCGTTGTCGATGGTGGAATTGTAGAATAAGTGCCTCAGACAGCCAATTCTTTGCATGCCGGGTGAGTTCTCCAATCATGAGAATGTCCTTATAAGGTTGGAATATGGAAGATTCCATATGATGTGTGGCCCTCTCACGGAGTAATCATAACGCCTGTCGCGAGCGAATCATGGACGATGACTGGAAGGTATCAGCAATTTAATGGATGCAGTCGGCTGGAATGCCATGTGTACTCACTGATAAGAGCAGATCAGAAGAAGAGTGTACACACAGAGATCAGAAGTGACCATGTAAGAGCAATACGTAGGTATTAATCGATTCCGTTGTGGATAAGATCCATGAGCAACGCGAATGTTCAGACGCGTTCAGGATCAGACATATCCAACGTGTGGACTGGTCCCGACTTGTGAAGCAGGCTGGAATACAGAACGAGCTGTCCAGACTATTATCCTTGATATGAAGAATTTGACCCATCCAAATTGATATATTTATGTAATATGGATATAATGTTTGGAGAGATATATGTATGCCTAAATACCTGGTTAATTAGAGACATGTGAAATGGCTCAAGAGAATTCATGGTGAGGTTGACTGTTATCCCACCATGATGCTCTGGCTATGGATTTTGTTCATTGATACCTCTTTAAGATAGGCTAGGCGGTGAATCCGAACTGTGAGTACCTACTGCAATAGGTCGATGATGCAGCACATACCGTTTTCAGCTGCTCAAGATGGAGAGAACAAGATCAGGTACATCAAGTCACTGTGGACATCGCACAGGATACTGTAATCAACGGAATGATTAAAGGAGATGGTTTATAGGAGGCAGTAGCTATTTTCGCAGCCAGTGTCCTTAGAGCAAGAAGAGGAAATGAAACTGAGAACTCAAAAACTCTCAAGGCCCAGAAAAACCGATGAAGGTTGAATGCTAGAATGATGGATCTCACCCTAAACTAATGCTGAACAGGTGGTTCTGAGGTGGTATATGTTTCGAAGCAGTGTGAGTTTTTAGTTGTTATTTCCAGAATGGGGACCCCCTCAACACTTCCGTGGCATTACCGGTGACCGCAAGGAGTCCGTAAAACAGGATTTTCTCATATCTTCCATTGAAAAAAAGTAGGTACCTACTGAGTTATTCAGAGAGAGTATAGGCATGTTACACCGGTACAGATAATACTCACCTGCTATGATTAAATCCTACTCTCATCTCTGTGGGATCTTGATTATTCTCTTAGACCTTCCATAATCCCCTCTCTTAGCCAACGATTGTCCCACTGCAACGAAACAATGCGATCGTCAACCCAGTTTTCCTGTTTCCCATCGACGTGCCTTCTCGTTCAGTGGCGGAACTGCCGTCAGATGGATTCGATTCAAAGATCAAAATCGAATTCCGAGTTGCACAACCGGGTGATGAAGGAGTCTCGGGGCGTTGGGAACGGTAAGGTAACTTTTAAACCGTGAAACCAACAAAAGATCCATTGGTCATCAGTATGGAAATCGTAATGTTCTGCTTTTACTGCCCGCCTAAGGAAGACGTCTTCATTCAAAGTCATTCAGCTCGTTCAGTCTTTCTCATACCTCTTCCTTGGGTGTGAATTTTCATGGATTAATGACTTGAGCCCCCATTTCCTGTCCACGTTGAAAATGACCTTGGCTCTAATCATCGATAAGGCTGGCATTTCCTCCCTTCATTTATGTACCTACTAAAGCTAAAATACCTACTACGTCCGTACTTATACAGACACATAGTTCACTTCGATTCATCAATAAATCCAAGTTGGCCAACGATTCATAACAATCATCTTCTTAAAGAAGATGTCCCCAGAAGAAGATGTGCCTAGTCTGAAAGACCAGGTAAAAGAAAACCCCTGTAGATCCCGGTCGAATTTGAATCGTTCATGAATAACTTGAATGATAACGTTTGGTTGACACATAAATTATCTAATACATTTAGGTTGACAGAAACTGTCCATTCGTTTCCGTTTAAGATGAATTTCAGCGGTCTTTTCAAACACCGCTGGACTGCCCACATAACGGCAACCGTCCCCTTTGCAACTCGCCTCTTTTGTGAGGAAACGCCCCATTAAGTGTGGTATTATATAAGCTATTTAACCAACTTGACAAGGCAGACTAATTCATCATCTAGCGGTCCTTTCTTGAATACTTTATGAGCTTATGAGGTTCTCACAAAAACGAGTCATCCATTATCCCGATGATATTTTTCCGTTCTGATCCTCTTAACTACGAACAAACGACTTACTGCCGGCCTTAATTAAAATTCCTATATTCAGAACGGAATGATTTTTTTGTTGGTCCAATTGACCAGAAATGTTATAAGTTTTCAATTATATTGGGAATGAACAGGTAAATTTGCTTCATGCAATGGCTCTTGGCTTGGTGTCAAATTGCCATTACATATAAACCGAATCTCTTAAGCATTCGGGGTTGTACTCAATACGCCAAATTTGGCAAAGATAATTTAAGTTTGGCATTGTAACCGATTTTGTGGGATTTTCATAGGGAATTTTGCGCTGATTCCGAATATACTTACCATATTCTCAAAGGTCTGAATCGGATTTCCATGGAGGAAAGTTTTAAAATTTTGCATAACTGAAATTTTGAAGTTATTACAATACGTTTAACTGGGATTTCATGAATGTATTGTACTTACTTGATAACCTTACTTTAATAACCATCCATAAATAATTATCGTAGGTACTTTGTTATTGTTGCGGCTATTCATTATCGTGTGATACCTATCCAGCTATTTTGTCATCCTGTGTTTGTCACCTGAGATTTTATGTACTTAATACGATGTTAGTAATTGATGCTAATAATAGTAATTTATCTTTTTGCAGGTAAGGAATTGCGAGACTAAAAGTACCTATAAGGAGTGTCCATTATACTTCCTGATGGAGTGAGTTCAAAATTTCGTTATTTTTTAATAGTGAAATAACATTCCCTGTAATTTGTAATTCCTCTTCTTCACTACCTCCCGTTAGGTGGGCTAATTTATGAAGAAACGAACGATAGACACATTCTCTGTTCTATCACGTTCTGATACTTATTCGAATACATAGGTAAATATCTATCAACCGACTATTCCCCAAGCATGAAGGAAGTAGTTCTACGAACGTATTATAATATAGTTAGTTCAGATTAGATTGAATCTGATTCGTGAACGACATCAAGAATCTAAACCAGCTTCATTCAACTTGAGTGAGGGCAGATGCGGCGGTCTCAATCGTTGATCCGAATCGCTTTACCCGAAAAACTGATGTTTTTCACTACAAGACTCGATCGTTGGTGTCCTCACGGCGGAAATTGCTAAACGTCGTTCTGCCCTCAAGTTGAGGTTCTGCCTCCACTTCACGCAATCCAACTTGACAATCCGAAACATTTGAACCTTTTAAAAGCTCAGGGTCGCCGTGAGGAAGGAACGATTAGCAGTTGCGTTTCGCTAGATTTCGCAGTTTACTTAGGTACATTTCTCACTAATGAATAGTTCGGTTCGATCAGTCAGTGAAAGTGGTGGACAAATCAATGTTTGAAGCTTTCATGAGTCCAAACGACTGAAAATTTGTAAAATAGTAAGCTAACAGGTGAGCGTTTATCGTCAATTTTGCTTTCGAGTCTACAGAAGCTTTGTTTTCACTTTCAAGATCTAGAAAATTTATATCCTCCAAAATTTGAATTTCCACTCGCATTTTTAGTTTCAGAGCTTCCTGAACCATTTTGATTGCCGTGTCTGTCTGTCGGTCTGTCTATCAGCATTTACTTGTGGTCCCGTATGAATTTCATCATGATTGAATCAACTACGCATGCGCTAACGTAAAACTCGTTCACGATTGCGTTGACATTTTGTCTAAACTGAAAAACATCAACACGATCAAGAGTTAATTCTTATTAGTAATTTTGACATAACTTCGGAACAATTCTACCAATTTCGGCAACATTTATTTTAAACTGATTCTATACTTTCATGTGAGGAAGCTATGCTGCCCCTCCTACTTGGCTGCATGGTTTTTCTTTTTCGTTGTGACGTGTATAATTAAGGTGCTGTATGTTCAAGACCCGGTCATGGCGGGTGAGCCAAAAATAATGTGGGTTGTGGCCTATTAAGCGTGGGTTGTGGCCGATCAAAAAATGGCGTTCCATAAATCTGGTTTAGGTATCCACAAACATTGTTTATAAATAAAACTCCGTCTTTTACATTCTCTCTAATAAGGAAAATTTAACCGATTACTGGATAGAACTATGCCATCCAGTCAACCAACCATGCAGTAACTTTGTAACTTACGAATATTGCGCGATTACGGTATTTTTACTAATTTTCATTTAGTAGAGCATTTGTATTATCTAGATTTGAGTAATTTGTTGGCAATTGGTATTCCTTGGTAGGTATTCAGTGATTGGGCTTCCCATGGAGACGCTAGAAAATTGATAAAAGTGGCATCGTGAGACCTAAAAGGTAGGTCAGAACTCCAACTATTCTCATTTGCATTGGACTTCTATTTGATCAGTGAACATGGCTGTCAAAACTCCATATTACGTACCTACGTGAGATAGATTGAGGTATCTACGTTGTAATTCGCCGATTTGTTTCAAATTAACATCGGTCGGAGAAGGGTAATGTATTCTGGAACGTCTCTTAATACCTATCTGTTTCAAGACCCCTACATGGATACACCTCTCGAGACACGCTTCCTCTAATATACAGATTCGTTACATCACCTTTTGTGGCAACACTTCACGAACTTCATTACATCCCTCGATAAAATTTATGTGGCATTTTATCATCACATGAATCATCTCTCGTCGGTCTTTCTCGGCCCGAATTATTAATGAGGGCTTATCTCCTCGAACAATCGGACGGCGACTAAAATATTCGATCAAGATGCGCTGTTGAGGAAAGCACGGGATACCGATTTCAGCGGTAGACATCGGTTTTAGATTCATCTTTCGAAGTCCGTGTTGGTCGCACGTCGACTTGCTAATGAGCCGTTATCCACGTCTGTGAATGGACGGCTTTCTTTGATCTGAGCAGGGAAAAAAGAGGAGCCGCCTACTGTCCTACGATCCGTTCGGAGTATCGGAATATTAATCAGAGATTAACTTTCTTCAGTGGCCGCAGATTGACCTATTATATCGAAGAAATAGAGTTTTAATTGGTTATCAATGCCGTCAAAGGTAACGAGGTATATTATTAATACCTGAGCTATGTGCCAAACCAATAGAATACAGGATATTCCTGAGGATGTCACACAGCTCACTTAACTTGTTGGACTTTTCTTTAAAACAAACGTGTCATCATTGTCACCTGAAGCACAACAGGTATGATTTATTATGTACACAAACAATATTGCATTATACTAGTCGAGACTCGCTCGCTCCGTTCGTCCACCCGTCATCCTTATTCACTACTTGAAGCTCAGACTCCGAGGCTATCCAATCTCATTGACAGAACTACGAACATAAAATCATAAAAATAGTTCGATTGCACACAACTGAACACACACAAAAGATACATAGAGAAATAATATGAAAGTTCCAACGTAATTATAATAAAATTTAAATACGAGCCCTATCGACAGTCAGACAGAAGTTTGTTCAAAACGCTTCCGAACTGTTGTGAAACTTTTTTTGATTTTTCCAGGAGACTATTTTTTGCTTCCAAGTCTAACAAGGTAGTGGAAGTGTTGCAATTTTGTTCACTTCTAGGAGGATCCTCCTCCAACTTTCATCTCTCACCTCGTTGTTAACCTTCCTGGACAATTATTTCAGTCTGTGTGGCCGAAAATCTTTGACACGCACAATTTCTACAATTTGCATCCAATTTTGGTTAAATTCTCAAGGATTACGCGGATAATGCCCTAGAGTGTCTCCCACGAATTGCATTGCTCAGGGATCAATGGTATTCTTCGCGCATGCGTAAACGTAAAATTCTCCGAACGGCTATTTCTCGCCACCCAATGGTCCGATCTCGCTCAAATTTGAAGGGTAGTTGATCTGTTTACTTCTTCAAAATAGATCGTCCCGTAATATGAATTTTGTCATTATCGAATTATGTCAAATTGGTGGCCATTGTGCATGAGCATGCGCGAATTTGATTAAATGTTTACGGATCGTGGAGGTTATTTCCTAGCTGGTCTCGTATGAATTTTATTGTAAGTAATTTAATCAATAGTAAAAATCTTGCCAACATCAACTACTCGCGGTATATCGAAACGATTTTGCTTGACATTGGTGGATGTTCAGGGGAGGGGATGAAGCCGAGACGGTCCTCTATGAATTTCTTCGGATCAATAGTAGTTGGTAGTTTGCGCGTTCGTGAACGTTAAAACCCCTTCCAAACATCTACACGGTCTAACGAACAAATTTTGCTCGAAATTGGTGGATAATACGATTCTAAATCTGATCTATTGAACAATAATATTAACACATTCGATTGGTCGTGTTATGGGAAGGTTCGAGGAAGTCATGTGTGTCACACCCACTTTGCAAACTTTTTGTTCACTTCTTACGCGGACACTATTACTGATGTTTTTCCCACCTTCGGTTTGAAGTAGTGAGGATTCAATTGTGGGAATTCAATTAACTTAATTTAATTGTGGAACAGCAAAATATATTTCTTCGAAATTACTGTTTAGTGGTTGACGATTATATCTACCCCCTTGGGTAGGTATTCGTATAGTAGATACGTAAACCTTCCAACAATAGGCCAGTTACATCTTCCGCGGCCCTCGGGAATGGGTGGACCAGTTTCCGATAATGTTCCAGCTTTTATCAGGAAATTGGATCATCGATTATTCATAACGTCGCGAATCCGCCTTCACGCAGTTGTATCACGTGCAGATTATCAACCGCTCTCCTTTATGAGACGAACGGCAGACGGCGAGTTCCCTCGAAAAGGCCGGAATTTCCGGGGGGCCGAACCAGCGTCGTTTCATGGTTTTCACCTAAACTGGATGATAAGGCTTCAGGGAAGTCGGAGTAACGCGTAAAGAATCGTCTAATGTATTCAAGAAAGAGGGAAAGAGAAACGGCTTCGCGGCACCCTCAATTAGCTCTGGAGAGGAACATATTCCAAGGCAAGGATGGACCCTTTCACCGAAAATGTCTTTCGGATCATTTCTGGTTTCAGGAGGGGCTTCATCGTTTAATCGCCGATTACTGATGGATCACACAATCTTTCAGGAGCTACTCAGGGGGGAGCAGTGATGGGCGAAGTCCCGGGAATTTATTTTTGGCGAATACTCCCAACAAGGAATATTATACGGGAATTCATTTTTCTAACTGATGAAATAGTTTTGCCCTGTTTTAGAACCTCTTCAAGGCTTACAACCAGCTTGAAATTTCCTGCTGTTCCCTAGCTGTTGCAGTAACAAACTAACAGGAATGGGTTTGTAAAAAAAAACTTTCAGGAAGAAAAATGCATTTATTGCTGACAAGGTAGGTAATATAGTAAAAAAATCATGAGCTTCAGTCATGCAGCATGAGTTGATGAGGGAATTTTCAAAGAATCATTTTAAACACATTTTGTGAGCCATCTAAAGGTGTTTCCATGAATGTTTCCATATTTAAAATGATAGTTTCACAAAAAAATTCACGCTAATTCCGAACATACCATATGTTCCTATGTTTAGGATGGTACCTATTTCACACCAAAAACCTCAAAAACACGTTTTTTTCAAGTGATTTTTGAAACTATTTTCAAAATTTGACCCCTTGGAGTACTCCAAGAATTCTGGCCAACGACTCATCCTTACTTGTGATGGTTATTATTGACATTTTAAAATTTTTTGGATTTTTTAACATAGGTATATACATAAATATTCATATGAATAAATATATATTATGTACATAAAAAAAGTGTTAAATTTCAGGAATCGTTTTAGAATGCTCTGAAACGGATTTCCATGAAGAAAATTGTCGAAAATTTGCGTTACAAAAATTTTGAAGCCATTGCAATAGCTTCATTTTCTTCGAAAATTCGCTATTAAAAGATTACGGAGCCACCTGCAGTACAGTCTGAGTTCAGCGCTGTTTTAGGCCCTGACGTATTTCCTCGGAGAGCAATATGTAAGCAATAAATTAATATACCCATACCTTGACAATAAACTACTTACTTTACCGTTTTAATCCGTTTTACCCTAGCTAGAGGTTACCAAGAGCTTCATTACACAGGTCAAATGACGGGAAGACAAACAAGACCTGCACAATGACGCACAGCTCCTGAGCACAGAGGCAAGCCAAGTTTATAACACTGAAGAATGTCTCCTCCTTCCATGCTGCCAATCCCTAGAAAAAAGCGATTGAAGCTCTTCCTGTCCTCGAGGCACAAGGACCTTCACACAATTATTAGCAGGTTTTCTCACTGGATAATGGCAACTGGGATAATATCATTATCATCTTAGCAGAATGAGCTGTCATAGGCATAGCTATGAATTTTGCCTCTGCTGAGAAGAGGTTCAAACGCCTATCATATGTTATTGCCCAACACTTTTGCTTCTCAAAGATTCTGAGACTTCAGAAAGAGCAACGTTTGGCCCTGCCGATATTGTTCTGGAATCATCCGGAAAACTCCTCGACTTTATGAAAGAACCAAATTATTGTAAAGGGTACATGGCCTATATATATTATGGCTTGCTTCGTCCTCCCAACGCATCAGTGCCGGATAAGATGGCATACAAATAATCAACTACAGAGCCGCCAGATTAACAGACGTCTATTTAAGCCGCTCCAGATCAACAGCTTTATTCCAGATGTAACGTGAGATTTCTTGATAAAGCTGCTCCAATCCTTGGTACATCGTCAAGGTTCTAATTGGACTTCACAAACTCAATACGCTAATTGAATTGTTTGGAACATAACTTAGCCTCAAAAGATTACCCACATAAATATTATAATGTTTGCATAAAAAGTCAGAATTGTTGGCCATCGTACCCGAATAAATGTGAGAGAAGAGTGTGAAGGCACTAGTTATTGCCCAGAAGGCACTGCAGAGATTCTGACCCATACAATATTGTACCCCATGCAATTAACGGAGTATAGGCAGCATTTGGACGGCGATTACGTAACAGGTAAAATAGTCGTTCGATCAATTAGAGAGTCGAACCATCTCCTTACTGGACCTGTTTTCAATAGTGTTCCGAGTTCCGGATCCCTGCCTAATGGCGTAGCAACTTTCATTCAAAGGGTTCTGGAAAGAATCCAGACTTCACAGCCCGGGAGAACTTCAAGAACTTTAATGCGCCTTCCTGCAAAGAATTCCTACGATATTTTTGTTACGCTAGGAAACCCTTTATTTTATCATCATATTTACTATAATCGCTTATGCTTTCATGTATTTTGAAGTTTATTGCCTCCCATCAGTTGGGTCCGTTAGTTCATTCAACATAATTATTATTTATCCACCTATCTGTTTGTAAATAAAATGAACTGTGCACTGTATGATTCAAGAAACTTGAAAGAATGGATAGGTACAGTTCAATAAATTTATATTATGAGGCGGCTTCTCTTGAGCTATAGAGGTTAATTTCCTACGATATCCAAGCGCCTTCGTTCATAAATCCTTATCAAGAATCTATAAGTTCTTATAATTATTATGTAACGTTTTTTTCTCTCCTTTTCCTCTTCATCACACCTTGGCCTTCCAACTTCATAATATTTATAGGTTGGTACAGATAAGTCATAAGGGTGGTGTAGAATGAATTATTAAGATTTACAGTATTGGCTTCTCTTCTTC
The DNA here is from genome assembly GCA_030264115.1 of Lygus lineolaris. Taxonomy (NCBI): domain Eukaryota; kingdom Metazoa; phylum Arthropoda; class Insecta; order Hemiptera; family Miridae; genus Lygus; species Lygus lineolaris. Next base: position 26,382,678 of record JAEMON010000006.1, read on the forward strand.
TAATTCTTCTTCTTCTTATTATTATAGAGGCACCCTAGATTACATTATTAACCCATTTTCCAACTTGCAGTGCCCTAAGGAGGGGAGATCAGTGTTCTGCTCTCGATAAAATAAAGCGGTTATACCTATGGTAAACATACTATAGGTATAGGTTTGAAATACTAATCACACAAGGTGTCAGCATTATGAAAAAAATGTAAGCGACAATCTTTCCCCATAGTTACGTACGTTTACTCGATCAACGTCACTAAGGAAGGAATCGTAACAGAAACGTTTATATCCGGTAGATTAATCATTGCCATCGACTGGAAAACGTGTTTTCAGTAACCTGGATTTCTTTTTGATGTTACTTACAAACGTTCACAGTATATCCAGGTGTCGATTTAAACGGCAGTTGATTATAGGTGAAAGAAGATCATTATTACCCAATAGCTTTGTCAAGAACTTGACAATATAAATAATACGGAAGTTCTTGTCACGTAGAGTTAATGAGCGAATTTTTGATTCTTGTACTCTTATTTGTTTAAGATATTGTTCATGAGTCATCCTAATAGGAAATTCGGTGCTGATTCGAAATATAAAATTTATGTTACAAAAACATGTTTTTTTAAGCGATGTTCGCCCTACATTTTCAAAATTTAACCCCTGTAAGTCGAAAATTGAGGCCAATGAACTCATCCTTTCTTCTGTTTTTATTGACATTTTGAATTTTCGTGGATATAAATATTCTCGTAAGTGTGAACTTTAGGAATCGTTTTAGAATGGCCTAAAACGGATTTCTATCGAGTAAATTTCCAAAATTTTGGTGGCAGTGTAATAGATTATTTTTCTTCAAAAATTCCCCAAAAATATAATTTAATGTAAAGGTTATACGATAGTATTTACAATAGAAGCCTTCTATGAAAGAGTGAGCGCCTGATCCGTTCCAACCATCTTATTTAACTACGGATATAACAACAAACATAATATTATGCAGACGATAAATAATGTACACTGGCTCGCCCTTGTGTTCCTTCCGATTCTATCCTTGAAGTGTGGCAAGACGTACTACTGTTTCGAAATCCGGATCGAAAAAATTTCGATATCAATCTTCTCTCGATGGCGATTACGAATTTTTCGGCGTCCTTCAATAAGTCACATCCTCCGTTCTTTCCTAACGTCCTTAGGCCCGGGCAAGGGAACCCACAAAAACTCAAAGGAAGTTGGATGATTAGGTTTCGATTAGAGCAATTAGGACCCCGCCAATCAATTCAGTCAAAATCAATGAATTTTTAATGGATTCCTGCATTTGCATGATATCCCAACCGACGTGAATAACCCGCATTAGTGCGAAGAGGTGAGTAAATGAATGAAACCGGACACCTGCCTATTATCAATTTAGTTCGGGTCCGATTTGGAACCAGAATTATCGATTTTATTTGTTCGTGAACAAACAATGCTCAATTTAAATCATTGTGGAAATGGAAATGATATTGAGATTCATACAAAGAAGTTAAATTCTTTTTGATGAGGATAACTTTCCAAGAAAAGTTTAAAAATTCTCCATGAAGAAAATATTCAGGTAATCTTTGATAATATGAAAACCCTATCAGGTATACATACTTGATCATAATTAATAATGTTTAATACATAATTGTTAAACTTACTTTTCTTAAGAATGATTCCTTCTTTTTTGTTTGTTTTAATGTTTTCCCTCTTGCATTGTCTCAATACGTTTTGTTTCTGTTGTGATTGGCTAACGCACCAAGGGAGTCTTGTGAACTATATTTATGTACTTACCATACTATTCATCATCAAATTAATAAAACAAAATAAACGCGTTACCCTTGAGAGATTCCATCACCAGCTCGTAACCGAATTTCGAACGTTGTAGTTCAGAGCTTTGGTCTCCTTAGTTGTCCGGACTATCAATAATATTTCAACTAAGTAGAGATACTATAAACGACGATCTTTAATCTCTCTAGATACAACTTATTACAATATACTACAACATTCGAAACCCCGATCACAATTGCGCAAAGGTACAGGTTTCCGTTATATCTGCGCCATTATATACAATATTATTCCTAAAATAATGGTATACTTGGTCCATATTTTCCATGACTTTAACTGCATGACTGTTTACAAACCAAGGTATACTAACATTCAACAAACTCAGTAAACTTACTTCAACGTTGTCCATTTATCATAAAGCACTATCTTAAAATAAAGTGCCTTTTTTTATTGTGGATATTTTTTGCTGCAAATAGTGATAATTGAAATGTCCTTATTTGGTGTAACAGTTACTTACACTTCCGAAATCCATCTGGGAAACAATTTGCATAAATAACAAATTTATAGTTAGGTGCCGGTTCACTCGTCATTCCGCGGCGTGTGCTGATTGGCGATGTAATTTATATTCTATCGTATAAGAGAAAATATATTATTCATCCTCAGTGGAAAGTGTACAGGGGTGAAAGCTTGCGGTATTTCGGGGGCAACCTTAAGCTGGTTGACAGTGAATGCAAACCTATCCCACTCATCTATACAATCTGTCATTGGGGAAACATATTACATAATTGTGTTTGGACTTCTGGAATTTATTATTCAGGTACACCATTTCAAGGTCAAGTTCCTTTGTTTTATTGCACAATCATAGGTGGACTTCATTCAAACATCCATCAAATAGGACGTCTATTACGATCATCAAAAAGGTACGATTATTGCGATTTCTTTCTTTGAGCAAGACTTTCAAGAGATTATCATGCGATTTCTTTCTTGAGCAATGACGTCGTGAAAATATTTCCTGGAAATTATTTCTCCTTAAAATATTTACCCTATTAGTGGGTTACTTTCCGACAATTTAATTGAAGGCTCCGTTTTTGGTATTTTTGGTCCCCAAGTAGCTACACTTCTGCGAACATCTTCGGTGCATGACAGGTAAATACGGAAATAGTGAAAGAAGAATCAATATTCGTTGAGAAAATGTAGACCATCTTGTGATGGCAAGAACCAATATCCTAACTTGATGGCATAATGTTGTTGCTGATTTCTAGTTGTAATCAGCAATAATATCTCAACGCTCAAAGCTTTGCAAACAACTGCAGGACATTGGAAGTTATCAAAACATACTTACTATTATGGGCCTACCGTCCTTTCTTCCATGCTTCAAGTGATTACTTCTGGCAACCTCACGCTGTAACGATTGGACGGATTTTAGTGCGGGTTTTGCTGAATTATTGCTCAGTATCGCCTCATGAAGGTTTATGGCTATTCGTTTCACCTCCTGAATTCCACTTTATTCGTAAAACCGACCATTCCTGGCAGTTAATTTCGCATCTGTCAACGAACCGAAGGAACAACTTTTCAAGAGAGGCAAAACATGTTACCAATAGTTTCCACATCATTAAAACGAAGTTGTTAAACATGGAACATGTTTTAGCCATCACCCAACTCGTGAAAATCGTCCGTCCGTTAGGTAACGTTTTATCATTTACCTATTCTATTTTCTGATGCTTTTCACGTACAGCAAATCGTTGCTGGAGAAATACTTATAACTTCTTCATTTTCCACCCCACAAGAATCGTTCACCGTTCGTTGGAAACCTCTGAATTTATTACACATTCACACCACATCTCATGCTGACAATTTCCCCCTCCTTCCACATCCTTCAGAGAACTACTGGTACGGAGGTAAACAAACAAAGTTGGTTAGAGTTTTCAGTTTGGCATTATGATCGGTACCTTCACAACATAATATGGAACATGTTCCATGTTTTTTAATTCTATAATTTTAGCCTGTAAGGCTGAAGTAGAACTAACCGGGGGTGTAGGGGACTGGCCCCCTGCCGATGCTGATTATTTCATCACAAGACAACCTGGTTTACTAGTACAGGGTGATAGCAATAATGTTCTCAATTTCTTCAAAATAAAATTCATAGAACTTCAAATTAGGTACATCACAGGAGGTTTGATAAGATACGTTGAGTGAGATCTTTGAGTTTATAGGATTTTACGAGTACAAGGCTTTGATACGACTTGTTGAGAATGAAGCGTTTAAGATTCGTGGATCTTTTGTTAGGTCATTTTCTATACTCTTGGGCAATTACGGCTGCTCGTTCATTCGTTAAATTGAAATATCTAGGTGATCTTTCTAAAATGATGCCATATGTGTATATCCCATAATTGGAAGTGAGCGAAAGTAAGTTTCGTAAAATCGATTCATATGACGACACCATCTGCTCCTCAGAACAGATGACGTCTCGCTTGATCTTCTCACCCCTTTTACAGCCAACCTAATGAACATTTTGAGCTGCAAATAAAAACAAAGGGGTTTTCAAGGGTGCTGAATCCGAAGTCGAAAATTCAAAATTCCGACGCCACACAGTGGGGC
>JAEMON010000006.1:26394909-26413725 GCA_030264115.1 Lygus lineolaris
GCGTTTTTTTTTAAATGTCGTAAAACATGTTTAATTTAATAAAACGCGTTTTTTAAAGAGTCTATTTTTCGGTCGAAAAAATTCCCGTGTGCCCAATTGTAAATCAAATTATTGGTAACTGCGGATTTTCGCCACTGCCGGCCTCTACCCTCTTTTCTCGACCACTAACCATCTCGGAGAGGCCCCACGGAAGTTTTCACTTTCTCATTCCTCGACATTTTCCGGTAAAATAATCTCAAGGAATATAATTTTCCTGTCAGTCAGTACCTCTGTAAAAACTAATTCACAGTTCCACCCAAACAGTTCGAACTAAATCTTTTCCCAGTTAGTACATAATAGGTACAAAAGAAAAGTGTGTGTAGAATGTGAAGAATGTGCGTGTAGAATTAATCGATTGTAACGACATCATTACTGCAACTACCTGTAACTTGTCTGTTTCCTGCTGTGAAAGTCGTGTCGTTTTTTTCTCCATCCCAATTCAATTCTTCCTGGCAACCATCGCACATAAACTTGAGTCGGTGAAAGTTGAATGACATGTGACATTCTCCCGAAATCCTAACTAGCCGCGATCCCGTTGAAACGTAAGCGGTCGAGCGCAACCACCTCTGTTGTTTTAGTTTGCCGTTACTGGCGTTTTTTGGTTAACAGCCATTTGATGGAGTCCTTTGTTCTTCAAGTGAAATCTGGAGATTAAGCAATATTTGCCAAAAAACCATCAACTATGTACACACGAAACCATTCCAATCCGATCAGATAGGCATGTTATACAAAGCGTAGGAGGTTGAACTAAAATTATAAAAGAATTTGAACTCTGAATTAGAACCAAATGGGAATATACATCGGAATTTGCTATTTGATCTCAGAATCGGATTCAGTACCCTCGAAAACCCCAGTACCCCAAATTTCAGCGCCGAAATCTAGCAGTTTGACTGTAATAAGCCAAGGGGAAAACGCGAGACGTCATTTGGAATGTATCGCCTTTTCACACGGTTCCATTTTTTGCCTGTTCCGTTCATTTCCAACCCATCGTATTGCACCTTTTTGGTAATCTCTCACTTAGACCCACAATTTTGAAAGAGAAAAGGACGTCCATTCCTCATTCATAATCAAGGCCACGTCATTTTGCTTCGTCCGAAGCACCAAAAGCCTTATTCGTGCAAGAACCAAGAAATCAGTAAACCAGTCACGCAGCATCAGTTATTTACTTACCAAATTTTCAAAGAATCGATACTGAACCACAACCCACATCAATAATACCTCACAGTATGTGAGAGGGTGTGGGGAAGAATCCATTTGGATTTAGCAGGACCAGTCAGTCGATTGGTTAATGTGGTTAGTGGGAATTGATTAGCGTTTCCAAGTGGGCTCAGGTCAAGTGTCTCAGGTCCAAAATGTCAGCGGTTTCGATCCAACGATTGAGGACGTGGTTTAGTAGGTATGGAATGCCATCAGAGATAAGAGTAAACAACCATTCGGGTTGGATTTTCGTCCACAGTATTGGATATTTTTTCATTTGGATGGATATTTAGTCGTTGCATGACAGCAGAGGCTGTGACTGACAATGGGCCCTAAATTCGTTTCTGTGGAGATGCAAGCATTCTTGAAAAGAATCAATGCGAATCGTCACGTAAAAACCACCTCGTACCATCCGAGGAGCAATGGAGTTGTTGAACGGTTGATACGAACCTTGAAGAGACGTTATCAGGCCACGAAGTAAGAAGTAAGAGAACCCATATTGGCCTTGCAAAACGTCTTGCACCAGCTATGAGAATGGCCACAAAAGACCGTAGGAAGGAGATCGGCCGGGTTATTTCTTGTCCGTCGATTTTCAACAATATTCGACAACTTGAAGCCTAGTGTGCGGAAACGGTTGGGAAGAAAGAAGTGGAAACAGCAAGGAGATCACTATCAAAGGAAGAAAGCGAAATATTCTTTGAGGAAGGGGAAGAAATATGGGTATGGAACGAGAATAATCATTGATGGAAAGCAGGAACAGTAATGATCCGGAATGGGCCTTATTCCTTCTATATGAGGTAAGAACGGGTGGTGCACTGAAGAGGGAACACGCGGACCAACTAAGAAGGCGAAGAGTAGCATTTGATGATAATATGAAGGAATCCAGAGGGTTGGGAAAGTTCCATTCATGCAGCATGAGTTGATGAGCGAATTTTCAAAGAATAATTTTAACCGATTTTGTGGGTGATTCTTATAGGAAATTTCACGCTGATTCCGAATATACCATATGTTCCTATGGTGTTTCACACCAAAAACCACAAAAAACAAGTTTTTTTTAGCGATTTTTGAAACTAAATTTCCAAAATTTGACCCCTTGGAGTACTCCAAAAATTCTGGCCAACGAACTCATCCTTACTTTTGATATTATTGACATTTTAAAATTTTTTCGGAATTTTTTTTTATCTAGATCCCACGGGCAGATATCGTCTGGAGTGACACATTTATATAAATATAAAAATATATATAAATATATATGCATATGAAAAAGTTTTAAATTCCAGGAATTGTTTTAGAATGGTCTGAAACGGATTTCCATGAAGAAAATTGTCAAAAATTTGCATTACAAAAATTTTGAAGCCATTGCAATAGCTTCATTCTCTTCGAAAATTCGCTAAAAGAAAACGAGGGAGGGACGGAAGGACTTGTGTAGGATTGGCAACTTGATAGTGATTATAATACGTATAACAACAAGTAAACAGTAAAAAGTTCATTCTATGGTTTTAATTCAATGAGAATTCAGCGTTATTCTTATGGAATACCAAAAACTAGCTTTGAAACTACAAACAAGTTTAAAAATTTGGCCCCACAAAATTTAAAATATCCGATTACTCCGATTTAAACTGTCCGAAAAATGTTGATTCCGTGTCTGTCAAAACGTCGGCAGATCTGTCAGCCTGGGTTCAATCATTGTCCCAGGTCAAACAAAATTATGGTCCAATTTAGATGAAAAATATTCAGTAGAGATTGCGAGGGTTAGGAGCTAGACGATCCTTAATGATCCCAAATGATTGATCTGCAAACGCGAAAGTTGCAAACACGGACTTTATACGACCTAAAATGGCTCATTTTGTAATTTTGATATTTCTTTTATAGCGTGATTGAGAGTTGTCGTGAAGATGATTCCCTAGGAATTTCATCACGAGCGGATCAGTAAGAAAAAGCAGAATACGCTGTCGAGTAGGAAAATGGCACAATATCTTCCTAGCTCGCGTCCGAGAAAGATTGAAATGAAAAATTGTGTAAGTTCAAAACTCTTGATCGTGTTGATTTTTGACAGCTTAGACAAAATGACAACATAATCGTGAACGAAATTTACGCCAGTACTCAGGGAGATATCGCTGTAACAAGGAAATGCGGACAGGCACACACGGGAACATTGTTTAGGAAGCTGTGAAACGTTAAATACGAGTGGAAATTGGAGGACAAAAATATTTTCGTTCCTCAAAGTGAAAACATGACTTCCGCTACCTTCGGTAGACTCGGAAGCAGAAGTCAACACGGGAAACGAACTACCAATCCTGACTATGTTTGACAGTTTAGAAAAAAAAACTGTCCTCCTGTACCTACCAATAGATGTCCAACTTTCTAGTTAGATAATAGATACGTCCTTCTTACAAGTAATGAAGCTCTTCAATGGTTACAATGATTCATGTAAGTTAAAAAAATAGGGTGACAAGTCAGGATGCTATTACCGGCCAAACTTGGCTGAAGTTTTTCATTCAAGGCTAATCCACAAATTATGGTGTCTTTTTTCTGTGTAAATGAGCGTGATTGTGTAAATTCAAAATCACTAAACCTACAACACAGTGGTGTTTACTGTTGTATTATGTAAATGTAAGCTAGGTTCGTTCGGAATGTCAAATAACAAGGTTCACAAATCGAATGGCGAGTTGTATTATAGAGGAACTAGTTAGTTGTAGGTTCATTCATATTCCTATTCGCCTCACTAAATTCCTTCCCACGACGCCGGGATTCAATTATCAATTCCTTCTGTCAACTTCTGCATGGTCGGGGGCGGCTTTGTCTAGTTGGCGAACTAATAAAATTGCGAGAGCTGTCAACTGACAGCTGATTGACCCAGAAAAGGGGGAGCTGCCCGTTACGAAAGCCGTTTGCGACGTTGACCTTCATCCTCTGCGAACAATCACTAAAGGGTGGCCTAAGTTGGCACAACAGTAAAAAGGAAGGCTTGTAAAGGGAATGAATCAACTTGCACGGGATTTCAATCAGAGTTTGACAGGTGGGAATGATCAACATGAATGATGATTATTGATTACCATAATGAGGCACAAACGGGGGAAATGACACTGGAATTAAACAAGAAGCTCTGAATTGAAATAAGATACAATATTTTGCTTAAGTACCAACCCAAACAGAATCAATAAATGTTGATTTTTTTCTGTTCCATGGTAGGTATAAGAAGACCATCAGTCATACCAGGATGAGAGTTTACTCCAATTGAGAGTTTTGTGGGAGGATATTGAGTAAATCTGGGGTATTTGGCCATTTGGTCTCCATTAGTACGTGATTCAAACAGACCAAAAATTGAGTAATATGTTTTTCAATGTACTTTAAATCCTTACGCTGTGAGGATGGACTTTCAAAACCGCGATTTTTGATGGAGAAAGAAGATGGGGACAACGATTTTTTCTCCATTTCTGCTATAAGTATAGTGCAATTCCAACAGACTGATCGCAGAACTATACACTGCAACGAATCATAATGAGATCCTCTTAAGAGATTTCAGTCGAAACTTGAAGGAAAGGAGTGATTATCAGTCAACATTGATGAGAAGTGGGTAATTGCAGCATCCTAACTTGTGGGAGCTGTAGACAGACAATGGACTGTGATTTTACACTCAGGGCCCATATTCGATGATACTTGATGGGATTTTCAGAACACCCCCTCCAGGTAGCGCTCAGACGTTTGAATGGGACCGTCATTAGGGTGCGATAATTCCAAATAGTTTACCCCCTTATGCAACTGTTTTGTGATATATATCAATTGTTTCGAGCATTCTATCACCAGAATCGTGATCCGCTTGAAAAATTGAAAGAGTATAAAGACGAACTAAATATATTGAAAAAAATGATTATAATATATACAAATATATAAAATCCAGTCAACCATCATATTAGGAAGACTCCAGGCATGAGGGGAAGATGGAGAGGGGGCTAAGAGGATAAACTTATCCGGCAATTAGTGTGGCCTGTGCAGAAGGTAAGGCGAAGTTGTCACCTCATGGCAGGGGAGGGGTTTGGGTGCCTGCGGCCCAGGTATCATCGAATATGGGCCAGAGTATAATAGCCAAAATCACTTCCGATTAACTTTAATGTCACCAAGCTATGAATTTCAGTAGCATTGTCAATTAGGAACGCTCCACAAATGCTTATTTTACTACCACTACCCAATTCATTGGAGCAAAATTTGAAGGTCTGTTCCAACTATTCGAATATTCTCGAATATTTTAGCTGAGCAAAACCCTCTAGTGAATGTTCCAATATTCAGTTTGTTCCAACTGATTTGTACGCAACTCACCCTACTGATTGGAACTGGAATCTTGTTCTGACTGACAGACAAAGTTGCACTCAATTGTAATTTGCTGAACCTGCTGAGGTGGTGGGGCGAGTTGAATACAGGGAAACCTTCTACTTTCCCTCATGTTTGTTCCAACTAAAAGCTCAGTCCAAAGGTGTTCGAAAATCTTCAAGCCAAGTACCGCACTTAACTTTGACCTCGGGAAACGACCTTGAGTATATTCGAATATATTTTTATTGCCAAACCTAATATTATTTGAATTGCAGATGATTCTAGTTGGAACAAACCTTCATAGGACTTCCCTGGAAGGCAGCAACGAACACTCGGAACATTGAATTATTTAATCGCTATGTGCACAATGGGCATCTATTTCGAATTATTATTATTATTATTCTTAATTAATCTTCTTGCAATAACTAGAAATAATGGGATATTGATTCAAGTTGGTACTTCTGTCATAGTCATTGGAACTTTCACGCTGTCGTTTTTTACATCACGCTCCCATAATATCCGGGTTTTTACGTATTTCCGTTTTCTTGTAAGTTATGTCTACACAGCACTTAGGGTTAGTAGAGAAAAATGTGAAAGTAGTTGTCACAAACGGGTTCTTTTTTTTGCTCCCGTAACTTCATTCGTTGGGGCTAATTAATTGCCGTCGCAAAAGTTGATTCGAGGTGGATATTTTTTGGACATGCGTGAGGTAGGTATTTCTACGTACGTCTTCGATGTTGAATAATCACAGGAAATCCGCCAAGACTTGTCAGGTATGTTGTGACATTATAAAAACACATTTATACGACCTATGTTTCTATTTATAGGTAGGTACCTTCATCTGGGATTTCTCAATATGGTCAAGCATAATATAAAAGAGGAACTGAACGAACTAAAACGGAATAGGTTCCTTATAGACACTTCTTTTTCCATGAAACTTATCCTACGAACAAAATATCTGTTTAATACTTAGTATCTGTATATTTAGTACAGTAGGTATTTCAAAACGTCAAAAAATGATTAAATTAAAATTAAATTAACCTGGTGCGCCACCTTTCTAACCACTGGTGCGCCACCTACTGGCCACTTCCGGACGTTGATTGATGATTTATCGTAAATTAGATAGTACACCCAGGGCCCCGTTATACTAGAGGTCAGTTCCAACTATTCGAATATTAGAATATATTCATATCTTCAACCTCCGCAGAACTCTTGTTGATGAGAGTGTGCGCAGTGGATTTTGCGCAGCTGAAATATTCGAATAAATTCTGCTAGTTGGAACAGACTTTAGGATATGGAGATATGAATTGAAATTCAGTTAAAAATTGAAGTACCGTCTTGTCTTGTATTGATAGACTGACAGAATGGTGGTAAGGAAGGTCTGAAAAGTTAAAAGATGTTTAAACCGGAAGAAAACGACTGTTTCGACACAAACGTGCTCCAGCGTGGACCTTACTACACTTAGCTGCCTAATTCGTATCTCAAACCAGTAATATAACATAATAAACCTTCATTATGAACCTAGCAAGAACATTCAATTGAGCCGGTAACTGCTCTGCAGCTGTATATCACTGCTGTAATAGCATTTATCGACCAAAACCACGGAAGGAAATATTGATTGTTCAAGGCACAGAACTTTAAGAATACGTAAAAATCGCCAACCTGAACTTTGATTGAGATGTGCCACCTGAGGATGATGTGTGATTGACTTGCGATTTTCACACTGTGCCTTTCTCACATATTCAGAAAACGCCAAATTCTGAAATTTTTTCATTTTGGCCTTTTTTTGATCTTCCTCACTGTTTACCTCCCGAAAGTTCTCGCTGCTATTGACCCAACAAGGTAAAATCCATTAAAATTTCCATTATAATTAGAACTGAGGAGGTTATGCAGGTACCTGTATATCAGGCAACGATTCGCTGACAGACATTCGAAGAAAATGACAACATATTCAAAGAAAACTTGAAATGGAAGTGAACATGTTAATTTTGGAGGGGAAAAATACTGTTCTAGTGAAAACAAAACACTTACTACTTTTGCTAGACTCAGGAGTAAAAAGTCGGATGAATATTCATTTTTTTGCGTTTTTATGTGTCAGTCCGTACGTTTGATGAATAAATCATTAGGCGACGTTGTCTGATGCAGTTAATTTTGAAGTTCCTATTAATTATCCATGATGTACTGATGAGATGATTAAGTGGGTACACAAATGCCGCAAGCTTAATGAAGCATTTATTTCCATAATTTTCCGCACGCTTTGTAGGTCGCACTCTTTGTAGTCTAAGCAGCGGTCCTTCCTCGGACTTAATTATATCCGAAAGAGAAAACCCGGCCTAATCATGTATACTGAAGCCGTGATTAAGCTTGTGGATTCACGCATGTGCACTGGAGCTAATCACCTCGTTTCAATTATTATGAGTCCATCCAGCGTCTCGGTATAATAATGAGGGTTGTTCATTTAACAGTAGACAAGTTCACGCTCGAATTATAGTTCGGTAACGAAACATCGCAATATTAGTAGCGACGGTGGCCGGATTGGGTCAACTCTATAGCGAGATCCTAGACGTATGATACCTTCCTGGTTTCTGGTGTTTGAACAATTTATTACGACACGTTGAATTAAGAATGCGTGTGGAACACAGGGGGAAGCGCGTATGCGAGTTATCCCTGGTCGAATTAGCTAAGCACTTCAAAAACTTGAATGTAATCAGGTGCTATTAAGGCGCTAGAACAATGGCTCATTCAGAGGTTGACATCGCACTAATTATTCCAACAGTTTGATTCTTTGGGGTGGTCCTATAAACAATGCAAAAGGTAACGATAATTTTCGCTCCAGTGTGGTCTGAAAAACTAAATGCTATTAATAATATAAAAATGAACGATTTGGTGCATTATCAGGAATGAATTAGTGGATAAATGAAAGATTTATTAATTAAAATAGATGTCAACAAAATCCTAGTAATAGTCCTAGGGATAGTTGTTCAACAAAATCCCTTTCTCAAAGCCTAAATAAATGTTTTCAATAATATCAAAAGGGAGGATTTGTTCCAATATCAGAAGGTATGAAATACCTAGGTTATTTTCCAGGCTTTTGGAAAAAGTCAAGCTAAAAAAGGCCCATTCATGCAGCATGAGTTGATAAGCGAATTTTCGAAGAATGATTTTAACCAATTTGGTGGGTGATTCTTATAGGAAATTTCACGCTGATTCCCAATATACCATATATTCCTATGTTTAAGATGGTAATTCATACCAAAAGCTCAAAAACGCGTTTTTTAAAAGCGATTTTTGACTCTAAATTTTCAAAATTTGGAACATTGGAGATCTCCGAATATTCTGGCCAACGAACTCATCCTTTCTTTCGATATTATTGACATTTTGAAATTTTTTCAGATTTTTAGCTCGACGGTCGGATATTGTCTAGAATGACACATATGTGTATATATTATATATATAAAAGTGTTTAATTTTAGGAATCGTTTTAGAATGGTCTAAAACGGATTTCCATGAAGAAAATTGTCAAAAATTTGAATTATTTAAATTTTGAAGCCATTGCAATAGCTCCATTTTCATCGATAATTCGCTGATAGCTGTGCTATTAAAGGGGACGGCCCTTTTATGCGATTCTGAGATGAGAGATGGCGCTAGTGGCACACAAAAGTATTCAGAGGCAATTTATAATTCTAAACACATTTTTTCCAAATCCAAGTAGTGACATGTCAGGGAGAGCTGAATAATCGAGCCATCATGTAACTTTATTTCAAACAACTGATTCTGATTCAATCTTTATTTGTATTTAGGGCAGAGCCCTTTACAAAACTTTATTTCAAACAAATTCCCAAATAGTTGTTCAACTTTATGATACTACACTTGTATAGCTACTACATGTGCTACACTTGTACTTGTATAGCTGAACATGCAATGTGGTTTATTTTCATCCATACAAGGAGATTCACTGACTATGGAACAAATTATTTTATCTATACAAAAAAAAAAAAAAACGGCCAGATACGGTGGGCTACATAGCTTCCTCGCTCTATGAACATGAATGTATGGAATCAGAAAATCGAAAATTTCACCGAAAGTGGTAGAATAGTTCCGACAGACTTAGGGCGGGGTTTATGGACGGTCCTCAAGTTTCAAGGAGACTTTGAGATGATCTTCATTTCGAGGTTTCAAACTCGAGGGCCGTTTATAAATCCCGCCCTGACAGACCTTCGACAGACAGGCAGACTTGGCACCAAAATTACCCAGAAAGCTTTGAACCGCAAACAGAAAGCATCAATTTTGAGATTTGGAGGACTTTGATGGTTTTTTTTTTTAAATGTCTTTCCGAACATTTACAAATCTCTGCTTGTCGAGCGGACTAAGTTGCTATAACAGCTCTCAATAAAATACGAAACATATAAGTAGTTTGGGAGTACATCCATGACGCAATAAGACGAGAAAATAGCACTATATTATGGAAGTACATGTAATGATTATCAAGAATCAGGTCATAAGGCCCTTTGAGTGCATTGCTATTTTTGCGACCATTAAACGCTCGATCATATCCCACGCGTGACGTAATGTACTCAAACATATTATAAAAGCAAGTTAGGTAATACCGTGATCACCCACTTTCGGTTTTCCGTCGTTATTAATCATCTACTCGATACGTCGTTTTGATGGTTTGGTGGTTTTAATTTGAGAAAATACCGGCAAGGATACCGAGATTACCCATTAGCCTCACTAAAATCTTTTGAAGAGTACCTTCAAGTCTGGATATGGCAAGAGAAAGCTACTTATTCTGAACTGACGCTCTCGTCTGAAAGGATCTGAAAAGTAGGTATTCGATGATTCGTAACGATGTAACGAAGGTGATTCATGAACGTTACGACTCACATAGTGTATATATACGGACTTGCTAATTAACAAGACGATGAATTGTTGCGGAAACAGGTTATGGGCCGGAACTCATTTGTCTAATGTTTGAATAACTATCTACTTCTTTTTGCTGTTTTCATCGTACGCGAAATCATGAGAGGTATATTCTATCGTTTGATGCTAAATTGGGTCACTTTCTATTCGACTATACGGAGGAGATGTTCTGGTAACTTCAATACTTCTATCGATTGCAGACTTTAATAGTATAATCATTGCGTACTGCCAAATTAACCCGTGCGAGACACACAGGATAGTACTCGTAATCACACAGGGGTAGCGTGAGTAATAATATATTATAAATCAAAGCTTGACCGTCAGTTATTCGTCAAACATCTCCAACAATGCGGACATGTGAGATCACCGAAACTACTCAAAGCATTTCCATGGAATTCAAAGGGTAAGGTCTTTTAAAGGTAAAAAAAATTCCCATTCATGCAGCATGAGTTTATCGAATTTTCGATTTATCGAGTTCGTTTATCGAGTTTATCGAATCGAATTCGTTTAGCGAATTTTCAAAGAATCATTTCAACCGATTTTGTGGGTGATTCGCATGGGAAATTTCACGCTGATTCCGAATATACCATACCTATTTATGTTCCTGTGTTTAAGATGGTAATTTACACAAAAAACCTTAAAAAACGCGTTTTTTTTTTTTAGCGATTTTGACTCAACATTTTCAAAATTTGAACCCTTGGAGTACTTCAAAAATTCTCGCTAAAACCATGGCAGGGTACAGAACTCGGAGAGAGCATGATGTATGTTGTTTCTCTTTCATTTCTTGACTTTCTATAATATCGTTAGTATATCGGAATCATTCAAATCGCCTCAGTGAGCTTCGAAGGTGGCATGCATGGAAATACTACCTATAGCATCTCACATGTATCCTACTTACCTCACTGTCACATTTTTGGTGATGATGCTCGTTCAGCCTCTCTAATATTACTAGGCAGGATGAAACAATATTTTTACTTGAATTTCGGCCATTTCAGTAACTGTAACTCAATTTTCTCGAAGCTTATACTTGGGTTATCCTGCTGTCGTCCCAGACAGGCGATATCGTGGGTTGTCCGACAGAACGAATCTACCCAATATTTTCAACATACCTAATATGAAGTGCTGACATGAATAGCTGTACTCACACGTCACTGATATTCACGCATACCTCAGAAAATAATGGTTTCATTCGTAACTTCCATTATTTCGTCCAAGAAATTCCTTAAAACGACAAGTCACTCTCGATAACTATCTCTTTGAACAAAGTGAGCTCAAGTGGCCGCATTAACCCATGACATCGTCTTCTAAGGGATATTTTGATTTATTTTGCGAGGCATAGAAAGAGTTTTGTACTTTCCCAAAAACGGTGGACTCATCTATTGTCGTTCACTGTGGGTACCCACCTGCCTCGCAAAGCTTTCATGAATGTGATATGCGCTAAGGTGTTTGAATGGATCAATAACCAAAGGTCGGTCAACTCTTTTGACGTGAAAAATGCACACTCTCAAATGCCATAACGTTCGCTGTTGTTATAATCTGCTCATTTTCATGTCTTTGCTTTGGCACAAGAACTCGAAATTCGCTTGTCTACCTGACGATACTGTGGAGAGTTCGGAGACCTGAAGCATTCATTTATATGGAAATTCGTCGGCCCAACACTTGCAAAGACGCGCTCGAACGATCATATTTTTCTTAACCACCAATATTTTGTGACAATAACGGCGACTAGTGTCGACTCCGCTATCCACAGACAAATCTTTTAGTTAAATAAAATTGTCCGTTGTTTTTGTCCGTTGTTTTGTTTTTTGTCCGTTTGTTAAAATTGTTTTTCGTGAGTACCAACTCCGGACTCCAGTACCAACCTCGTTAAATCAAATCCTCCTTTCATAAATTATATAAGGTCTTCAACACATTGCAAAATATTCAAAAGATGAATCGAATTCGAATTAAACGTGTTATTATTTTATCACCTTTTCAATCTCTTTTGGGAGATGATTAATCTCTTTCTGCATTCGCCCATAGTAGGTGGGGAATGACACGGCAATACTTCTTAGAAAGTTGTGGTCAATTACTAAAACGATCCTGGAGATTTGGATCTCTTCAACAATCTCTGTATTTAAGGGAAAACGACTGGATTTGTAGAAATTAAACTGTCACTTAAATCACCCGTTCTGACCCGCAATCTTGTATTTATTTCCTGATTACAAATTGAGTTTTATAATCACTTACCAGGTTCCTCTGGGTTGAGGTTCATTTGAATTTTAGTTCGCCTCAGGAGCTGTTTCATTCAGCGTTTGAGTTCTTGTCGTGTCAGCAGGAGGCGATACTCTGGTGTAATAAATATACATTGAAGGATTATAATTAGGAACTGTTATCGATCATAACAGCTCTGAACAATCTGCAATTAACTTACCACCTGTTGAGGCTGGAAACCAATCTGTATGAGGTTAATCAGACCATCACTATAGTATGATGTTCAAGCCCATGTTTTGTTTATTCACCCCTTTCTGAGTTCTGTATTGCAGATTGTGAGTGGAAGAAACTACTTCCGTAGTCATGTAGCATTAATTTGATAACAGCAGCAAGCTTGCTGCTGCTTAGTTATAAACATAACAATGACATAATAATAATTGATTTTATTGGTTTAAAATAAAAAAATCTTTGCTTTTTTTCAGGACCCCTCCGGCCTGACTCGGCGTCGTCTTCAGCCTCCTGGTGGAGTCAGGACCTGACGCCAGGTCCTCAGTCTTTCGCTCCCGAGGACCCGTCCCAGGACTTCTTCAGCTCCAGCCACGGCCTCGTGCAGAGTCACCCCGGTGACTTCAGCGCCGCCTTCGGCGAACCTCAGCTCGTTGACCCGAGCCAGAGGAAGTACACGCCGGCCTCCTCCCTCAACTTCGATCGAAGGGGCCTGGAAGAGCTGAGAAGGAATCCTCTGCTGTCGTCGCCTGAAGAGTGTGCGAGAGCATGTCGCGAAGGAGAAGCGCCCAAAGTTTGCTACTACCACTTCACTGTCGAGTTGTACACCGTTCTCGGAGCGTAAGTAATCCATACCTAGAGCTTACATAATTCAGCTACTTCCATGCTTGCTAATTATATCATAATTCTAAAAGCCAAATATTGTGTCAAGTTCACCAGTTCGGATTCTAAGCAAATCACAAGAGACAACTTTGACTGTTTTATACGATAAATATACCGAATTAGTGATTCTCAGAAAATATAAAGCTTTTCAGTACACAACTTTGCAAGATTATAATTTTTGGAACTTGACAAATTCATCAGCAAAATATAAACACATGAAAAATTACGAAATAAGTGATAGTTAACTAATTACTCAAAGGCTGTGTTATTGCATTCTCTTCACTCACTCAACGAAAATTATCCTCATCCTCATTAATCATAATTGAGTTCATGCACCGGAGTAACTAATAGTGGATTTACACATTTACATAATAATCTACATAATGAATGCAAACATTAAAATTGCTAATATCCAAAAGCACGGTCACAGCACAACCCTGATTGAGTATGCAAAAGTAAATTAGGAAACGATCGAGGCACCCATCCGTTCGGTTCCGAGTTCTTTATAGAGACACACGACCGACCAGGCGATTGATGCATGACAACTTGAAATAATGAAATACACTCCAAACAGAAATAATTATGTTCGAAACCAGCATTCAATTCCCTTCAAAGATTAAAAAAACAAACAATAATAATAATAATATAATACAATCTCTCCCGATAAGGCTGTTTTCATTCCAATTAATTTATTGACACTCGTATCAGGTTTAGGGACTGACTTCCATTTCGGTTTACTCTTTTCAATAATAAACCTTTGAAATCGAGCACTAAAATATTTTCGTTGACCCCCTCAAAATTTGACTGACGGGAATACAAGGAGATCCCATATACGTACTTATAATTATATATATTTTTCTTCCTCTTGTTCTTCTTCATCTATGTATCTTCCACACAAAAATGAAGGTGTCTGCAAAATTGAGCTCACTAATCACTGAGTCAAAAATCCAGCTACCTGATAATCTTAGCTGGAAATTGAGTTCCTTGATCAGGTAGTAATTTTTGTGTCAACAGAAGAACAGGAGGGTCATCTGTATGGAGGATGAAAACCCGTTAAGTGATAATTTGCAACGTTTTTGAGAAACAATTTTAATATTTTTATTTGGCCTGGTTTCTTATTTCTCCTGAAATTCTTAGTTTGGTTCACGTTCGGCTGGAGAAAGTACCTACTAAGTTCGATTTACTACTTGACAATTCAAGTTCTTTATATTATTATACCTAGTTCATCTGTTCCTTATTGAGAAATAATAATTGTCAGCTATATATTCGCCTTATTTATATTCGTCTTGATAAAATCGCTTGTTAACAATTCTCAAAACAGGTTTTATAATGTAGGCCTCTAATTGAATATTGATTTATCACGATTGGTGTGATAGATATTTTCGGAGTTCGCGGCACGTCCAACGCCCACTCTGATTATTCAAAGCTTTCGAGTCCGATTCGTTAATGAATCTCAAAATTGGGATACCGATCTATAGCCGCAGGGGGGAATAATTCAGGGAATTGGGTCCACAGTGAAGCTGGACAAAAATTATGTATTCTGGATTTTCGGAGTGAAAAGAGTTATTGAGTAACACTTAACTGAGGACATTGCTTTGACGTTAATCGATAGAAGCCTACCTATGTTATATTTTACATCTACTGGTTCTACTGTACCTGCTTAATGATGTTGGTTAATTAATAATGAGCGGTAATAACCTCATGTTTCGTGTTCTCAATCTCGAGTGGTGCAAAGTCGTCAAAAATTAAATTTAAAAGTTTCATTCATGCAGCAGGAGTTGATGAGCGAATTTACGA
Source organism: Lygus lineolaris (assembly GCA_030264115.1). Lineage (NCBI taxonomy): Eukaryota > Metazoa > Arthropoda > Insecta > Hemiptera > Miridae > Lygus > Lygus lineolaris. The sequence goes on from JAEMON010000006.1 coordinate 26,410,252, forward strand.
AGAATTATTTTAACCAATTTCGTGGGTGATTCTTATGGGAAATTTTGCGGTGATTCCGAATATTAAACCACGTATGCTCCATTGTTTGGAATGGTAATTTACACCAAAAACCTCAAAAACACGTTTTTTAACTCCTTTTTTTCTCTCCAAAAGTCCCTTCGAGTGGTCCTTAAATGTTTGCCAACATACTCATCCTTTCTTTTGTCATTGTTGACATTTTGCATTTTTTTAACATAAGTATATTAAATACAGTTTCAGAATGGTATGAAACGGATTTCCATGGAGAGAATTTTCTACATTTTGCATTACTAAAATGTTGACCCTCCCTTTTAGATTTTTTTTTTTTTGCACTGCAATATTTAGCTTAATTTCCTTTGAATATTCTCTTAAACAGCGATGAAATAGTTCGACAGCTCTTGATTGTCCAGGAGAGGGAGAAAGAGATAAAATTGAAAGACTTGGGGTGGAAGAGCGTTTCGAAAAGCTTGAAGATGGTCAAGTGACACAATAGTAGGCTGGGGTAGCAGTAAAACACCAGTCGGGAAGCCTGTTTCATCAATCGGGTTTGGAATGGAATCGAGGATCACCAACCAATCAAATTCTTTCACACCGGCTAAGCAAGAGCCAACATGCCCTCGAGACACAGACAGCCATGCTGGAGCAAAAAGTGCAACGTTGGTCTCATCAAATCATTCTGGATTTGATGCTCCATATGAGGTCAAGCTTATGCCTTTATACCTAAACTTCAAATCAGGAGACCCAAAACTGCTGCTGTAGCATAGTACCTACAGACAGACAGACCGAAAACCAACAAATGATGCACCTCGAAGAGAGTAAGTAAGAGCGTGAGTTCAGCTTCTTTTTCGGTTTTAGAATCAAATAAAACGGATTTTTAGGACTTTTCTCTGGTTTTTACCAGGGTTTACGAATCCTTTTTCCTATTGTGCTTCAGAGAGAGGGTTCAGAAAGAGGGATAAACTGTGACACGTGAAAGGGGGTCTTTATTAATCGGAAGGGGTGGTGTCCGGCCGATTGCAGGACTAATTTATGACAAGCCTTCCAGCGTATTCGGTTGCGAAAATGACCTCAATGCTCACCAGGGCTCCGATGGATTGTCACAGCACGCAGAAATTTATGTAATCCCGACGAACCGTGTGAGGTTGGACCCCGAATTATTGGAGATATCGGATTCAGGGTCCCCAGACGGCACGTGCGAGTGGAAAGGTAAGCTTCTAGCCTTCGTCCTGATGGACTCCCCGGACTACGCAGCCCTTTTATGGATTGATTGTGGATTGTGGAATTGGTAAAGAGTTGAAGGGAGCATGGTCGAAGGTGACGCTGAGAAAATAATCGTTATAACCCCATCAAAGGTGGTAAAAACGGCATTGAATGCAGCCCACGTGATAGTTTAGTGGTCTTGCTTGAGGGTAACACATATTTTCTGGGGCGGAGTGACTGACGAAAATGACGTCGGTTGAAAGACCAAAAGCTGGTGCAAAAATGCTTCCCTGATAATCAGAGATCTGTTTTTGGTTTGTCGGGATTCAGCGAAGTATTATAGGAACACGCCCTTTCAAATAAACTTGATTAAACAGGGCAGCTAACTCAACAACATTCCGTCAAATTAATGAAGGACCATAAATTAAATAAATATAAATAAGACGTACATTGATAGATTACAGGTACGTTTATTGATGTGAATAAGGAAATACCACGTTTCAATCTACGATTGTCAACCAAGAAGTTTATGCAGCCTGATTCTGATTTCGAATTTCTGCAAAAGTTTAGGTGTAGAATCAGCCATAAGGAAGTAGCATTTGGGTGGTTCAGAACACTTAGGGGAATAGAAGGTAAGGGATTGAACGACATTCTAGCAAAGCGCTTGTGCACGAGTAACAGAAGAAGAGATTTCACGAAACGATTTCTAAAATTATTTGTGCGATCAACAAGACTGATGAAGAATGACTTTGAACCTGTTAAATAGTAACCATTAAAAGAGTAACTAGAAGAGTTGAAGCTTAATGTACAGTGACTACCTATCAGTACCTATCAATTCCCAAACCTGAATCATTTACCTTGTAAGGTCCCCTTGTGCCAATACATTGGGACTTTTCTAACGCCCTTGACTGGGTCCCTCAGTCAAACTGGGGCGTCTATTTCATTGATAGAATAAAATTACGGTAACGCTCAAAAGCATTAGTCGTCTGGTGAAGAAACCAGATTGCCGACAGGTTGATCCGATTCAACAGGGATGAAGGTGAAAGGCTGGTCCCCACAAGCCATAATTATTAACTCGCAACTCATGACTGACAGCTCTTTTTATTAGTACGTATTTTTTTCTGGTTCGAAATTTGTGTTTTGACGCCCTCTTACGACCACGTCCCAATATTATCGTTGGCTTGTCTCAGGACCTTATGTGTCCATGTAGATACGAGAAAAGGACAACAAGCTGTGACCAGTTACACCATTTGCGACGGAGTGAGATACAATCTGACAAGTTAACCCACATTTCGTTCCGAAACACCTCCCAGAGTAACTACTGCCACATTTTTTGACACTTATTTGGCAAGAATTATAACCATAGGCGTCGTAAGCGACCAGTTTTTTTCAATCCCCTGGGGAACTTCAGACTTGAAAAATAATAACCGTGGGGCGATTAGGTTTAAGCTAAAAAAAAAAAAAAAAAAAAAATTGTGAAACATCCTGAACTTGAGGAAATTCTGAGCCCATATATATTTTTAATGGAATGATAGCCAGTATTTATGTGTGTCAACAAAACTAGGTAATACATGGGTAGGTTGTACGAATCAAGCGACAACGACCCACGTAATCAGCGAGACGAAGAAAAAGCTCTAATTTTCGGTCATTTAGTTATATAACACACAATCACACCCATGCTAGCCCCGACAGTTGTGGAGTGGTCCTTTTTAGCAGACTATTGACCAAATCAACTTATCTATATTAGTGCGGCTGGTGGTGGTAAATGGTGAGGAAATTTCGTGGAGAGGTTGGTTAATGACCTCTAATGGCTCTCCCGGTCAGCCCAAGCCCGCTCTTATTTCTGTCATTTCAACATACCTATAGTGGCTTATAGAACGATGATATTGCAAAAACCAACAATCCTCGATTTGGACATTATTGCCTCTTTCAGCAGTACTAATGAAGCTTATTGTATGAAGCTGGAGTAAGTTTTTCTTGGGTTCATGGGGTAAAATTTATCATCCTAGAAAGAAAATGTAGTGTGGCAATTTATGTCGGCCGCTGGAGTGATATCTTCCATTATTAAGTACGGATGTGGATCAGGGTTGAAGAATGAAGAGAAAGAAGAAGAAACTACTTCATTCTACCTGTAATGTTGCTGACGTATCGTGAGACATCTCGTGAACATCTTTGAAGCCTAAGAAACAAAAACCGGACTAAACCAGAGCATCAACGTTTGAATCCCCAAAATAAACCTAAAAAGTTCCATTCATG
>JAEMON010000006.1:26413735-26431915 GCA_030264115.1 Lygus lineolaris
TCTGGCAGGCCACCGCAAAAACATTATCATGTTAAAAGTGACATAATAGCGTCATTAGTAGGTACCTGACATGATATTAGTAGGTAAATTTGTTACTCAATAACGTTATGAAAGACCTACTACAACTCTCGGGTAATAATAATTTCAGGTACATAATTAGATACTCATTGTACCTTACTCGTCGAGTTGTGAACCTCGCGTTATAATTACGGTAGGTGCTTACAATATACAAATAGGATCTTCACAGATGGGTGATCTATATAGAAAATAATAAACCGTTGTGTAATCATTCGCAGCGTTTTTTCCCACGGAAAGCTGTTCCGAAGAGAAGTTATAAGAGTTTGTGTGTGACTGCCCTTCACCCTTTCAAAATTGTATCTTAGGTACGTGGCTATAATATAGTGGACATGTTATGTGGGAAGCGTTTGAGCATTTGGATTTTCGTTAAGGATCTATTTAGGCGCCACTCTGACCGACTCCCTGTTGTTACATACATTATTGACTACTAAATTTTTCCAGATTTCCACTATCATGTTACGAACAACGCAATAGCACTACTGTTCCATGTAAAGAGACTAGAAACCCCAGTCTTAAGACTAGAAAGTACTAGTCACGCAGCATGAGTCGATGCACGAATTTTCAAAGCATCATTTCTGCCGATTTAGTGGACGATTCTTACAGTGAATTTTACGCTGATTTCGAATATACCATATTTATGTTCCTGTGTTATGGGATGCGGTTTCCTTTAAAAATACGTACATATATCCATGTGTTGAATATTTTGTAGGGTTGCGGTCTCCTTGTTTCAGAACGGAACAACCACTTTTATATACCTGTCTGGTCTTTATAGAAGCACCATTTGCCTCCTTGAGTTTGTCGCCCCCTATATGGTCCGTTCTGTCACCATTTGAATGTAATCAGACCTGTAATGCAGGTATCTCATTAGCCTACACTTGTTATAAAATACTTATTGAACGAACTGGCTCTTTGCTTATCCTCTTTGCGAAACATTTTCTTTTTCTCCTTTTTCAATTCGAGAAAGAGTCAAATGACGACGTCCTTGATCCAATTGTGCGGCGCCTCATCATGACCAACTCTGTTAAGTAGATTGCATTCGTTTGTCGTTGGCGTTCTGTCGCAAATCTGCGTTGCTCTGAATAGCTGACGAGTGGACGCAACTACGAATTATCTCACGAGACGTTGAAGGTTAATTTTCCTTATTTTGCCCAGTAATGACGAAATGGGTGTTTTTCAATAGCTCTCGATAGCACAATCTAAGTAACCGAATTCTGTAAGTGACATAGGTACTTAACTTTTGAGGAATGTTCACTCACATTCCGTATTTCGAAGCTTTTTGAACAAGTTTGGTTGCGTGTCTATTGGTTCACGTGTCTGTTGTCAATTCCGTGTCCAGGGCAAAATAATTCGAAATTATGGTCCGATTTTGATGATTTTTCTCGGGATTGTGTGGGTTAACCTTAATTTCCTGAAACAATTCCTTCTATGCAATCCTATTCCTTAGTTCCTGATGGAAGTGTTTCGCTCAATTCTTATGGTATTCTTGGGGACTGGCTTCAAGTGGATTTTCTATCCAATTTAGAGATATTGGACCAGCCATAATGAGGAGACTCTTCATTATGCATTCACCCCTCTTTCAGTTATAAATTTGTGCTGAGGGGAGGAGTCTTCCATTGGTAGGACATCATAATTCAAGAGAAAATTTCAACAATTTCTTGAAGTTACATAAATATACTGTCAAGATGACAATATCAATTGACTGATGATATGACTAAATCTTGCGTCTAGGTATATTTTTACAATTATTATTAATTTTAACTCTTGGTATAGGTATAGGTAATGTTTTCATTTTGTACTTGAACATTTCCCTCCCCTGGAGCTTCTTTATTTCTATTGGTAGAACGTAAAAGAGCTTAGCACTTCTACTTTCATAACTGCTTTGGCCGGTACTCGTCAGACTAAACGGCATCTTGACCAACCAACTATCCACTGCTCTAGTTAGGTACCCCTTCTTTGTGATAACACATATTTCCACTACATAGTTCTTTGTGTATCTTCATCAACCCTATAAAGGTACCCTGGCGTTACTACCGCTTAGAGGTATCCACACGTCGATTCGACAGACACCTCTGAAAAATTTATTTAAATTGTCGTTTCAAGGTCTATAAACAAGAAAATTTCAAATAACAAGGTTCCCAATAAACAAAAGTATAATTTTCAAACACAATGAATACTTATAGCAAACATTCTTCAGGTACATAATCACTTTTTCCCAGCATTCTTAGCCCCGTTTTTGGATTGCACCTTTATGATTTATTGAACAAACAAAATATATCATTTAAAAACTTCAATTTTTCCTGTTCACTATGACGGGGCGAGGCACTCCTAGAGTCTGAAGCCCCTGTTGCGGTCCTAATGGTCACCACATGCAAATAAAATCTAATTTAAATGAAAATTTGTTTAAAGAATCTAATGTCCTGTCTAATACTTTTATCAGGGTTGATATACGAAAGGGGTGCCATATCTGATGGTTTGACTATGCATAACCAATGGAAGCTGATACTGGAAATTGTACTTGGGAAAGTAATTATCCGTGTTCAGTAACAGAAGTGAGTAACTGAGGTGTCTAAAAGGCTGCCCCCTGTGGACTTACCACCGCCCTACGTGGAACCACCGCCCCAATATGATTATTACCCCCAAATGCTGTGTAGTGTAGGCAATAGGGCAACTGAAGAGATTATCGCAATACCCAAGATTGGCCTCTTATACTTTTCACAAGTGTGCAAGATGATCAAAATACGCTTGAAAAGTCGAAACGAAATTTTGACACATTGCGTTTCTTCACAATAAATTATCGGTTAACATGATACAAGCGTGCATGATCTTCATTCATATTGGCTTGGAGTTGATGGAAGAACTGTGATCAATCACTCATGAAACGAGTCTGGGGAAGCATAACCTATATTTATTCGGTGCGATCAAGCTTAAAAAGTACGTCACGTCATCAGAAAAACAGATTGAAGGTAACGGAACAAGGATCGAGTTAGACAGTAAAGGAACAAGGTGCCTACCTACACTTTGCTCGAGATTTATGAAGCGTGAAACGAGGTGATTTGAAGTGGGATTTTGAAGGAAACCGGAACATAAGGACTTCCCGGCGGTTGGAATACTTTCAAGAAGTTTTTTTTTCAATGTTCGAATTATGATTTAAAGGGCGTTTATTCGCTAGACGTTTCTTCACGGTCTGTCGGTAGTTGTATATAGCGAGGAAATCGGCCGAGCTCGTTGAGGTGCATTCATAGCATTGCCGAAATTTAGAAGGAATAGAAGGGTTCTTGCTTGACAAATATTACGCAGCCTGAGTGGTGGAAAGAAGGTGGAGGATGCAATTGCAAGCAATAATTTTCGCTACGGGCGAGGGTGAAACTGCTGTGAACACTTCGTCAGAAAGAACCAACCAACCAATATAAAGTATCCATACCAACTTATGTCCATACCGTCCACTATTAGGCAAACGTTTCTGGGAGATAAGAAGCAGCAGCGAGTTGAAAGAAGGATGCAATAATCCATTATGTTGAATACAGTGCAGTAATAATAAAGTAATGTTTGGGGTTCAGTAGGTAGTTCCATGAGTGAGTGATTTCAAGAGTTCCACAACCAGTAAAGAAAATACAAAATTCATGTATGGTTTGCCTCCGTTCAGGATAACCTTAGTAATCATGCCTAATAAGTACAACATACATTATACGTTATGACCATGAAATAGTTAGTAGACAATTAATCATCAGCTAGCAAAGTAGAAAAAATTTTTAGTGGTGTATGGGAATCTCAATGTTACAGCACCCTGCAAGCATACCTTGCAGACTTACAGGTGAGGTTCAGAGTTCCACTGTGATAAGGATTGGATTAACCAATCAAGTCAGAGACCAACAGTTTCTTCACACCTACCTAAATCACATAAAGATAAAGAATAGATAAAGAGATAAAGAGACGTGAAGAAGAAAAGAAAAGTGGTGAGGGATGATGCAGAAACGGATAAGGTAACAGCTGCTAAGGGCGGGAGTACAGGCGGGGATTTCTATGGAAAGAATTCTGTACTATGCGCTGGCGGCAATTTGAAATTTGTGTGAATGTTTTGGCATTTACAGCAATATTTTCTTGGAAAGACGGTACTTAATCGTTCCTAGAGGAAAGAGGAACTACATGTTTGTCAAACTTCGAACATCCGTATGGGTATAATCCTCTCAGCAAATTTATAGCATCTCCCTCTCTCCTTTGCTGAAATCTTCCAGGTAAAAGGGAGAAATAAAAACGCTGATTCATCCCTGTTGTTGAGGTCTGAAGTTCTTTACGCCCGAAAATGCATCACTATCTACAGAATCAAATTAAACAGCTCCAATGCGTTCTATTACATGGATCCTGCCTCGATCTTTTATATCTTTCTGGTGCTCACACCACCTAATCTTTTATTATCTTTCTGGTGTTCACACCACCTAATGGTCTATATTGACTGAACCACCCAGTCCAAACAGTCGCGGGTTTCCTATTCACCACCTGAGCTTCCGGTTTCGCGATTCTTACTTCGCACGCGATGATCGTTCGTCCTTGTGCAAAAAATACCTCAGTTATTGGGTCACGGGTCCCCGACAAAACCAACAAAACCGCCCTCTACACGTCTTTGGGCTAGTGAAATCGGAAACTTATTCTAGCATAACGCCGGCCATGCGACCTATTGCCCGATTTTTTTTTTTTTAGACTTCCCGGCGCGTGACTGTGGTAATTACCACCGTGAGCTGTTACTATACCTACTCACTTGGAGGTGAACTTCAATCATATTTCTACCTACAAGATGATGACGAGTGACCTTTTATCAATATATATCCTGATTCTCGGACTAGCCACTTACTTCATTTGAAGGTGACTTCGGCATTGTTTTTGTTGTTTTCCTATTTCAAATTATGTAGAGCACCTTGATAAACGCTATATCAATGGTCACTGGAGTCGTTAAAGGCAAAGCAGGAACTTATACATGGGATTAATCAATAGAATAATATAATGAAATGTCGTAGCTACAATGTGAGCTGTGAGCAGCATTTCTTTGTACTCCTAGTTTGAAGTCTGTCACAGCTATCTTGAATTTGTCCTGTGGTAGGCCTTGTCCATTAGTGCTTATATGTATGTATGACTGAATACTCGAAGAATTTCTACCAAGGGAATGGTAGAGCAATTCCTAATATTATAGTACCAGTACCCAGAAGGTAGGCCGGAGGATGGTTATTTTGTAATTTGGTCGACTTTTACTGATCAATAACATCAATACAAACATGCTTCTGTATTGAAACAGCTCATTCTATGCATTTTTCTCTCCTCATATTCATATAATGAACATAAAATGAGTTCTAAATAACAGAAGTTCTCAGTGGAATAAAAAATCTGATAAACGTACCTACAATGTAGATTCTACAAACCGTGGTACCGTTTGAAAAAAGAGCCACTTGAACCATTTTAATATCAGGGAATCTGCGCGAACCGAGATGGAGATGACTGAGTGACTTGTTGAAACAAGTGGAAGAGCGATTGGTTCTTTGATAGTCTAGCAAGGAGACAATACATGATGCTCTCAGGTCAATGGCGCAAATCTTGAAGAGAGTATTCCTGGCGTCTTGGAAGCAACTGCTTACCAAATAGTTCACTCAAGACCTTAGTACAATTTGGAAATTGTCTCCTCTCAGATGAATACCAACTAATTTTGTTTCCCATCTTATCGTGGGTGTACATACCAACTTCTCTCCTAAATAAATCACAAATCTAGGGAAACCCACGATGTGATAACAAAAAATCCTGGACAAGAAATATTACAAAATTATTTCGCTGACCGAAAATTACGGTCATTTTCTGAACATAGCGACCGCAACGCGCAGGACGGTTATAGAGCGTAACGTAACCTCAAATATAGGTACCTACACTTACTTGGAAAGTTTGCAAATCGGTTGAGTTAGTATTTTTTGGATTATGTTTCTGTGATTTTGAAAGGTAGCGAGGTATCAGCCTGAATGGCAGGTTTCATTGCATTGATGATTCGATCAGTCTTGAGGCAGGTGGGACTGGCTCAGTCAGGATCGAAGTGGTCAACGAACCATTCATGTTGACGTCGGATTTGGTGGATGTGATGACTCCATCAAGTACCGTTTTGTGTCCGAAAACATCCGTCATTCCTTTGTACCAAAATATAAAGATTTTACCATGAAAAAGAATTGTTACCTTCAATCAGTTTTGTTATTTATTTTAATTTTAGTTTGTTGTTTGTTAAATTTTAGTAGTTAGTTTGATGCTATATTCAAATTGATGCATTTACTATTTCCAATACACCCAAACAAGGAACTCACATCTGGAACCATTCGATCTTCACCAATGTTCCTCTCTATAATTAAGTGGAGTTAGCAATGATTGTTAATGTTTCAGAGCTTGCCAAGTTTGCACGCCCAACGCCACCAACACCGTATGGAGTCACTGCCAATGCGTACTTGCCGACGGAGTCGAAAGAGGCATGATTGCTGTCAACAGAATGCTTCCAGGACCCAGCATACAGGTATGAGTCCACACCTTCAATGCCATCGATTTAAAGAAAGCGAAGAGTTTTCCAATTTTCCAAGGGCATTGTAATATCTTGTTACAAGTCCAGTGTAATTGGAATTGTGGGCCCGAAATTATGTAGATTCACAACAATCACCAGTTTGCCCACCCACAGGGTTGTTAGTTACAGGCCAGGAGAGTAATGAAGTCAGGATTTTAGGATGAGGCAGGAATTGTATTGAAAATTCGGGAAAATCATTACTTAGTGGAGCCAGTAAATTTAAACTCGAAGACCACCGAATCGAAAACTATAGAATAAATCGTCTAGTCAGCAGATACCTACTTACGGTAAAAGGGAATTTACGTTGCTTCGTCCATGTTATATGATTCTTGCGATGGTATGGATGAATAATTTTTGCTTCAAGGGTTCATTGATGTTTTGTAGTCAGTTTTGGTAGGTATTTATTTAGTTCAAGTATCGTTTCGTTGGTTCATCGCCAAGTTCTTCATCCTGTCAGTAGAAATCATGAGACATCTCCAATATCGTTACATCTTGCATAGGCAGGTAAGTAGGTAGCATACCCCATTGTTCTTATCTATTGATACTGTATCTAATCTATCATGTGTGATAGGTATAGTTTCGCTTCATTTTCTTCTTCAGATTATAATATCATATCTTTTTTTTCTTCCCTAATCTAAACTGTTGTTACGTTGGATGATTAAGTAGGGAAGTGCCCAACCAATTACCACCAACCACCACTACCAACTGTCTTGGCATTTATTTAGTCCTACTAATTAGTCAGTTGCAGTTCTTCACAATTACCACTTCTCAGTGAGTTTTCCATCCTTTTCCAAGTAAATTTGGAGTAAGTTTCTTACCTAAAGTCTGGAAACTGGTCCCTGAAGAGGCTGCACTCATCTAACCTTGATGTGGTCACTCAAAAAATAAATGCAAAGCCAGTTGGTCACTACATAGGTACTTATCTAATGTAACAACAGCAATGAAGGAAGATAAAATGTATATCACGACATGATATTATATCTGACGAAGAAAATGAAGGGAAACCATACCTATCACACATTCTAGATTAGATACAGTATCAATAAGTAAGAACAATGTGGTACCTACCTACTTACTGCAATAGGTGCCTTATGCAATATGTAAGGATATTGGATATGCCTCATGATTTCTACTGACTGGCTGAAGAACAGTACCTGAGAGAAAGAAATACCTTCTTCCGTGTAGGATGATGGTCGGAGGCAGGTTGAATCCTAGTTCAGGGTGTAGAATCCAAGTTCCTGAGGAAACAAGGCGGACCGACAAACCAAGATAGCCGACAAACATGGCGGTATAATATAAGATGACAAGAAATATACCAAATCATAATCCTTCCAACCATTTCTTGAGGTAGACTCAGTAGGTTTACAGCTAACTTCCCTTGCTATAACGTATGCCTGTTTGAAAAGTCAGATTCGCCTAGTCATCTCCTTCATCAATAGGACCTCGTCTCTTCAAGAACCGCTTTGAGAGAAGACAAAAGCTCTCCGAAACCCAGAACTCCTTTATAAAGAAGAAAATTATTGTTGAAGAGGATCGGTGGGCTTAAGTGAAAGCGAGTTGAATCGGTTTAGCGCTAAAGGGCTACTAATGACGCTTGCACTTGGTTCACGTAAGGTTCATTAAAAAAACCCGAATGGAAACCGTATAACTAACTCATCTCGACCATTTGCCTTCGGGCTAGGACCATAATATAGCCCTCGTTAAGGAGAAAACGAGTCAATTTGCTACGTGAGGTCCCTTCTCATATCATCTCGGACCACCTTAGGCAGGCAAATGCGACTGATTGGCAGGTAATGGGATCCGAGTTTTGGGAATACCAAGAAATATTCTGACGAAACCACCACTATTAACCTGTTTCCTATCGTCGTTTTTGTCACATAGATACCATAAGAAAATTAGATGAGAAGGGGTGGTTGGTGATGTGATGAATGACATTCAAAATGAGAAAATGTTCACACCTCAATCAAATATAAAATGGTTTCATCCACAATAAGGGGCAGTGACAAAAGTCAGCATCCATACAGTATGTTTACAGTTAAATTATGGCAAACTTCAGAAATCGATTTTACAGGTGATTTTCAACAAAAAGTGTCTTTTAGAGTTTTTTAACCCCATGTTTTCGCGAGTTTCTTTAAATTTTTAAAGCCGTGGTAAAATAGGATATAGTTCATTAACAAATAATTTACAATGACAAGAGACAAGTTGAAATAACATCTAATGAACCGATCACAAGAGGAATAATCCCTAAATAATAAAAAATATTTACTTAATGTAGTAAATCACGCAGGTGGTCGTACGTGAAATACGTCCCCGTAAATATCGTCCCCCCTCTTTACAGGGTGATGCTGGGAGTTGAGTAGGTAATTTGGAGGGTGAACCAGAACAGGACCAAATTTCAACTCCCCAACGACGAAGTAAACAAAAAAAAAAAAAAAACCTCTCCCCATCTAGGGCGGCAGGAGAGCCATTTCAAAGTTGAAAGTTTGCCATAATTTATGGCAAACGAGAGCTTACGAGAGCTAATGGGTCAATTCGACTTGATTGATGAATCTCAGTTATATATTATCACCCCTAGTGTCAACGACCTTTGGATGTAAGCAGGTATAATAATTTGGCAGGACCCACCAAAGTTCGTGAGTTAGAAGGCGTGAGCTTTTCATATTTCAACACTTCCAAGTCGTGAGTGTCACGGGAAGTCTCTAATCAGAGCCTTCTTTTTAGCGATCGAAACCGCGTACGTTACCCTACCTTCTGCCCAAGAATGACATAATTACAAGAAGGCGGTGTCGCGAACCCATTGTTGTCTTGCATTTTCCATCCGCTCTTTCGGAGATCCGCTTTTGTCTCTAGTTCTGCCTGCTCGAATGAGACCTTTCTCAATGACGATTCCGTTTTTGTTTTTTGTTTTCTCCAGGTGTGCGAAGGAGACAGAGTCGTCATTGATGTCCACAACATGATGCAAGGGCTTGAGCTCACGATCCACTGGCACGGTATCCACCAGCGCAACACTCAGATCTCCGATGGAGTCCCGTTCGTCACCCAATGTCCCATCAGTGAGGGCAACACCTTCAGGTATCAATGGACTGCCAACTCAGGAACTCACTTCTGGCACGCTCACACAGGTAGGCCAATTTTTGACTGTAAAATTTATGGCGGTCTATCAGTAAATGTTGCATTAACTGCGAACATCTTTTTGCCTACAACGAACTACATCACTCGCTATGAAGTTGTGGAAACCCATTCGTCTTCAACAGAACCCAATGAACTTCTAGGAATATTTGTATTTTTGAAACCCACTTTAAAACCTCTAGATGATAGAATTTTACCAATCTTATCGGAAACGTTTCCATAATAAGGTAGGTATAGGTAGAGGTACCTACCCACAGTTTTCCTCCTAACAAAACATCTCTAACCAAATTTTATTCCATAATAATTCTCTAAGGGGATGAGGTTTCTCCATGCCAATTCGATATTTTAGAAGGATGTGTACAAATACAAAATTACGAAATAAAAATTATACATAGCTAATCCCCCTAGATAGGTAATTAAATGATGAGAAGAATGCCCTGAACCACATCAAAATCGGTTTCTTCCAACCGAAATTCAAATAATATTGTAGTCTGAAAGTCGTTTCCAAAGTCAAAGTTGCATCTTCGGCTTGTAGAATATCCGATATTCCAAGCACCTCCAGGGCTCTTCCTTCAGCTTGTTGGAACAAACCCCAAGTCAGTAACAACATGAAAATTTGCTCAAAAATCAATTTAACTACTCATTTGTTGTAATATTCTGCAACATGTAACTACAACTTCCCATTAAAATAATAGAAAGCTACTTCTTGTAATAAATAGATTATCACAATTTTAGTTGTTAATATACTGTAAGGCGCGAACCATCGGCCAAACCATTTCAGTGGGCACGATAATTGAATGCTGCTTTAGGGATGTGTTTGTTGACCTCTACAAATCCCATATTTTATTCCCACATGAATCACTCCTAATTGGAACTGAGAGCAGACCAAATAACGTCAGTTCCACCATCCAATCGTGATGATTACTCCTGTATAACCTTTTAGTTGTGGGTGAGGCAGGGACGATGGGGTTTCGTGCTACTGAAGAGGTGGTGTGGTAGGAGTAGCAGACATGTCCGTCCCCTCTGAAGATAGCGCAACGTTGCAACCCTTGGCCTTCTTGACTATAGATTGAATTAAGTTAATCAAGAAGGAGCCGTGTCACAAGTCCGGAAGAGTGTGGGTATTTCGTGGTTATTCTACCTATCAGATCAGCTCAGTAAATAAATAACCCACAAAACCCCCACGTAAATGTTTTGTGTCGTTCATCAGGTATACATGCATTTTGGCTGACTATTATCCATGCACAGTAATTATTGGGATCTTCAATTTCCCAAAAACAATATTCAATCGTTCGGCACTCACAATAAATTTCTTAATAATTATCATGCTGTTCGTTTCTCAGATGTCGGATGTTGCACTTGAACAATAATAATAGTTGGAGCAGCATAATGAAAACAACATGAAACATAATGAAAAAAAAAATGTTTAAAAAAAATCACCTGCATCGCTCAGGGCAACGGTCTTGAGAATTACGTCCCGGGGTTGATAGGGCAGCCCGCCGGTCACGCCTAGTCACCTGGAAAGTTTGTTCCTGGCACAAAAACCAATTTTTACAAAAAGTCCGGCTATTACGAACAATGGGTGAAGTATCCTAAGACTTCCTTATCGAAACTCATTGGATTTTAACCCCGTTTATGGAAGGGTTGCCCCCTGGAGGGCGGAAGGATTTCTTTGATCAAATTGACAGGTTTGTGGAATGAACGGTCATAAACGTGAAGTCCGAGAGGCAATTGAGCCAGGTCATGATATGTCACAGCGATTGGATTGTACGATGGAGAAAAAAAGGAATCTGTGGCGAGCTTCACATTACTTTCCTTCCCCTTGCACAATAGAAAAGTGATATAATTATGATCTATACCTATCACCTACTTAAAATAATTTTTGCTTCCTAACTACCGAAGCAATAAATTATTATTTACCTACTAGCGAATTTCCCAGTTGCTCCACTCCTGATCCCTAAGGGAGTACGTATCTACCCGTGTGTCAATGCGATGGACCGTCGATTCTAGGTGAAAGAGGATGATTATAATCCTGCTATCGTGGACAAGTATGATTTGAACACATTAATCCATTGTGCAGGTCTGCAGAAATTGGATGGTATCTACGGAAGCATCGTTGTGAGGCAGCCGCCTTCTCAGGACCCCAACAGCCACCTTTACGACTACGATCTGACCACACACGTCATGCTGCTCAGCGATTGGATGCACGAAGATGCTCAAGAGAGATTCCCCGGAAGGCTCGCCGCCAACCAGGGTCAGGACCCCGAGACTCTCCTCATCAACGGAAAAGGACAATTTGAGGTAAAGGCTCCAAGTAGTTCAATTTTGATGATAACTTTTGAAGAGGGGGCATATCTGGGGATTTTAGTCAGTCATATCAGAAATATTGGCATACCTGATTCAGTAGACGAACCAATAGGAATGACTGTACAATAGTGGAGTCTGTCATACAAATGAAATCAATAGAAGGTTGTATAAGAATTCAATTTTGGAATCGTTTGAGTAGGTATCTACGTTCGTCAGTCATCTTCAAATAGTAGAAATTATGGGATTTAATTTACAATCGCCCTAGCTCAATAGAAGGGTTTGATTTTTTTAGTTATTTTTTTTATTTTTCAGTCAAAGCATTGTGCTCGAAGTGGATTTGGTTCCCCAGGAAGGCTTTAGGGTTGAACGAAAAAAAAAAAAAGATTGAGAATCCTGATTGATTTTTAATGACGGAAGTACAGTACACTAGGCTACAGTGTTGTATTAGGTATTCATTCATGATAAAGGTGGGCATTTTCGCAAAGGGTTCCTACCCTGAAAAATTGAACTCCTTAATCAGTCAAGCCAAAAATTAGAATCCCAGATCAGCTATAAGCCGCAAGTTGAGCAAATCGGTCAGTTGAGTTGAAAATTGAGCTCAAGGATGATCTGAGTTGAAACTTGAGCTCAATGCAGTAATTATTGTGGTAACAGAAGAACAGATGGGTTGCCTTTATGGAAAATAATACCTGATAGTAATTTGCAGAGTTCTAATATCAGTGGGTACCAATAACCAGTATGAGGCTCACTGATCGTGGTAAGTTAGTGTTAGGTACCCTACCGCCACGGTCTTCAGACAGCTTAGCTGGTCCCTATCGTGTATGCGTCACTGATGAAATCCCTTCGAATCATGCATATGTGTAGATCAAGGCAGATTACTCGGGTGGAACTGACTCTGAGCACTGACAGCTCGATGTTGCTCCGGAGAAACAGATTGAGGTTGTAGAAGGATTCGACATGCTTAGTAACAGTTACGACGCTAACAACATAACAGACCGGATCGCCGACCAGCCGTGGCGCTTCTAAGTACCTCGTCGAAGCTTTCGGACATGAACTACCCCTTTTGTCGTACTTCATTTTGTAGGCACCTGCTAGTACTTCTGAGTCGAATTATTATTGTTCACGTAACAATAAATCAACTTCCTACCTCCTAGTTGCCGACTTAGTTTTATAAATTTATTTAATATTATATTACATCAATTTTTATTTGTATTCCTGCCAGTTGGGGTATTATATATAATCCATTGGCATAGGTTTTCTATAGGAGCACAGGTTCCACCTCTAGTTTAAAACCAATTCTTCGATCATAGTTGTATTCTTCAATCTATTATAACTTATAACTCAAGATATGGCCCTTTTGGCGTAGTACCTACTATAATTCACATATTTATGGAATCTAATTGATTGAGATAAGTAAATTTCCATCAAGACCGTGGAAAATTAATAATACAGTAGGAAATTCCATTAGTCCATGATGCCCCGTTGATATTGAAAAATGCCTTTCCTACAGCAGCAGAGTTGCTCAGTTTAGGTAGTACCTAACTACCTAGTTGAACCTACCTGACTAAAGTACCTACCTCGTTGAAACTACCAATTGCCTACCAAGTTGGATGCTACAAGGACTGACTAATTTTGTAGTTAACTACATTTTGTGTTTTTTTAACTAACTATAAATAAGTAGTTAACTACATGTAGTTACTACCTACTACTAACTACATTTAACTGCGTTTCGCCCTATAATAACGGTTAGCAGTCGGTGAACGTAACTGCCTACTACAAAAAATAATGTAGTTGACACAACTTTTTGCAAATACTAAAGTAGTTATTATCATTTATTTACCAACTTTTTTTTTCAACTACTAGTCATAGTAATTATTATTTTTGTACTAATAACTAGTCATTGAAAAAAACAGTTGCTCCTATTTTCCAACTACATTTTTGGAGTTTGTAGTTGTAACTACATTTTTAACGAAATCAGTTGTAATTAGTAGTTAGTAATCGTATAGCTACATTTTGCCCAACTCTGATAATGATGTTGGTATGTATCAACCTTCAATATTTAGATCTTCAAAGATCAATTATATCAAGCACACGATTCCATAAATCTTACATAAATATACTAGTACCTACCTACAGCGAACCTCCTCTTTATCAATTCAGTGTACGTTAGAACATAAAATACTTGAATTTTAAAATAGAAATGCCTAAAAGGTATTTACCTAGCAACCTATACTATCTGTTGCAAAACATCGTACTGTATTCTGTAGTGGATGATTATGGTAACGTCCCCACTCCTCAACTAGCTTTCCATAATTGATACGAGTAAATGCACCCACAGCCCACTCATCGATTTGTTATTTTTATCGAAACATATTGTTTTAATGTCCAAGCTTACAAAATGTCTTATCTCCTTGCAGGATCCCAACACCCGGTATAGGACCAACACTCCCCTCGAAATCTTCACCATCACTCCTGGACGTCGGTACAGATTCAGAATGATCAACTCTTTGGCGACGGTGTGTCCTGCTCAGCTGACCATACAAGGGCACCCTCTTGTACTCATAGCTACTGACGGAGAACCTGTGCATCCTGTCGTCGTTAACACCATCATTTCATTCTCAGGTACAGGTTTTTCCACAAACGCAACCGTTCAAGAAGATCTAAGCTGAATTTCAGGTCAAGTTCACGTGTACGTCCATTCACGTTGAATCCAATCACTGGCGAATCTAAATTTTCGTTAGGTAGGTACATCAAACACTTCGGAAGAATATGACGTATGATTAGTTTTACAAATGGCTGTATGCTGACCCAAGTAGAAAACCAAAATCATTAATGAACCATTAGGTTACCAAATCCATTTGCCAAATATAGCACCCGGAGTACACCTTATCGTGGCAGTTCCCCTGTACCACTGAATTTTGTTCAAGGCTGTGGTAATTTTCATAAAAATCTCATTTACGACCATGACTCTCCCACATTCATATAAATTTTGCATCCAAAGTAGGTGTCGCTCCTTGTCTGCCAGTTTATTTTCATCGGGGTTCTAACATAGAACGTGCTTTTGAACTTCAAACATAACTTGCTCATACGAGCCAATCTTTATCATACGCGGATAAGTACCTACACCATGTTTTGTTAGACTGTCTTCTATACTTGTAGTACCTACTGAGAGTGAATACGCGGGATTCGCTACGGATAGACAAAAAAAACCTTCCTTTAAATTTTCTCTTTTGAAGGAAGTATTTTTTCAATTTTTTTTTTTTTTTTTCAATTGACATTTTCAGGTCTTCACTCTGACACACGACCGTGTAAAGCGTTACTGTTACCGTTAGGTTTGTGTAAGGGGCACCCAAAATCGATCAATGAGTCCAGCCGAATCGAAAATTGAGCTCCGAGAATAGCTGAGTAGAAAATTGAGCTCACATATCAGCTGAGCCAAAAATTGAGCTCCATGATCAGCGAGGTCGCAAATGGGGTGTGCCCATAGTTTTTTTGTTTAATTTTCCAAAAAATGATAGATCTTAGCGAGAGCTTTCCGAAATGGTGCAACTTGAAGGATATTCAATTAGCATACAAGGGTCTTGAAGTTAATAATAATGACGTCATGGAGGGAACCCTCAGTGCCGAAATAATTCTGACGTCGCGTGCATCTTCCCAGCTCTTTTCTGGCGTAACCAGCAGGAATTTTCCGTTAAAAAGTGGCGCACGGGGTTTTTTGAAAACACTGAATCCGAATTTCAGGTCAAAAATGAGAATTTCGGACCTATGCGCACACCCTATTGAACTCACAAATCAGCTTAGTTGGAACTTGAGCTCCAAATTCAGCGAGGTCGAAAATTGAGCTCACAGATCAGCTGACACGAAAATTGAGCTCCGATATCAGCTGATTCGAAAATTGAGCTCAAATTGAGCTCACATATCAGCTGAGACAAAAATTGAGTTCAGAGATCATCTGAGGTGGATACCCGCGGAGCAACATGAAAATGTCTCACTGCGTTGCGGACTTGCACGCCATCAGTTTTCTACAGATATACTAATTCGTAGGTTAAAGGAACGTACAAGATTTTATTCTAAGATTCTGAATAGACTGGATTCACGATCCACGTGTATAAGAACTCTTAAACATTGGCAGAGATTAACTCTTCCAAACAAGGAAGAATTCTCGACCTTTAGGAAGCCACGAATGAATATCATGTGCGGGCTGTTCCTGGTTTTATTTTAACGTGCACTTTCTATGCAGTATAAATTCATACATTAGCCTCAAGTGAAACCAGTACGAGTTTCTTGAACCAGTTATCAATTAGTGCGATCTGGACCAACGGCTTCACCCTTCACAAAAGTCAAGACTGTTCGGTATTATCTAGTTTCTATAACGGGTTATCTTTGAAAGAACTTGTTACTGACATTTTCCTAAAGCGCTTGTTTGTCGGCCGGCGACTTCAGTCGGAAGGCGAAGTCAATGTAGTCTAGTTGGAATTAATCAATATGAAAAATGTCATAATGTCAAGGAACCAACTAGATAAGTATGTATCCTTCGATTGGATGCTAAAAGTTGTTAATAAAATGCCTATTAGTGCATTTCGTTCGCTATCGGAATAAATCAACGGTGACACAGGATTATTAGGATTCCGTCACCTTTTTTTTTAATGAATAATTGATATGGTTTGTTACTTATTATAAATAATTCTCAATGATTGTTCCTGACAGGAGGTATGTGGCTAAGACACGTTAATGTCTACAACCTGTTGTATTCGCGATAACATAGTTTCCCGCTTACTTCCTTTCTTCAGGTTGCTATTCTTCACATCCTTAGATTACTTCTTTGGATAAAGTGGGTTGGTTTTGAGAATAACTCATTTCCGTCAAAAAAAGCAAAAAGCGAAGCCATTCAAAATAAATTTATCAAAACTAAAACTGTGTCGACATTGGCCTTTCGCAGCTTAAACGGTTCTTTTTGTAACGATTTAAACGATACCAGAACAATTTTGGTGGGTCTCAGAGTGGGCAGTTCAGATGTCATCATTAGGAAAATATCGTTACGATTGGGTATCGAATGAATGTTATAATAGGTAGATTAGGTATTTTAAAACGAAAATAATATTATTGACAGTGTTGTAAAACAGCTTATTGTCAAACACATCGGTTGTTGGTTTTACCGTCACAAAATATTCGCAATGTTGGTTTGAATTGATGTAAAACACGGTCAAATGGTTTACCACAGTAGGTATTTAATTTGGTTCCTACTATTACTAGGTACTGTACCTACGCTAATAAAGAGGCGAATGGTTCTTCTGTCTGGCACCTTCCAATGCCCTAACTGATTGACCGATTTTTAAGGGGTTTAAACCAACAGTCAGTGAACTAACACATCGTAATGATGTACGAGTGATCACAGGTTTCTCCAATTTTCGTACTCGTGCATTGCCGAAGATGCAATAACTCTTCTACAGTTCATCGTAGAGCATTAAAATGTAAGACCATTTGAGATAATTCGTCGACTTTTTATCCTAGAGCGCTGAAATTTTGTACACTTCCTGTTGAAGACCAGTGGGAGTGATCGTGTGGACCCCACATCAGCTAGGATGGATCGATGAATCTAATTTCTCTCTTATCCATGCTATAAAATGTTTTTAAGTGTTGCTCGGTCTTTCTGGGAAAATTGGGGGAGGAAGTCACACCAGATGGAGTAGCATTTCTACTGTAAATCATTCTTCACGTTAAAACTTTCCTCTGTTTGCAGGAGAGCGTTACGATTTCGTCATCACAGCCGACCAGCCCGTCGGAGCTTATTGGATCCAAGCTAGAGGACTCGGAGAGTGCGGAACCAAGAGAGTCCAACAGCTGGCCGTCCTCAGATACGCCAGAGGTCCCTACCAACCTCAGTCCCAGGCCCCGACCTACGACGTCGGTCTTCCTCAAGGAGTGGTAAGGATCAAGGACCAAGAAGAAGGCGTGGGCTACTCTAATACCTATAAAACTAATAAAAACAACTATAACTCCATTAGTATGCGCGCTTGCGCGCCCTTGGGACAATGAGATGGCAACTACATCAGGAAGACCCTTCGTCTTGACTCCTTTTAGCGAATTTTCGA
>JAEMON010000006.1:26431925-26443146 GCA_030264115.1 Lygus lineolaris
CTTTTTTTTTTTTATATATATATAGTGATGTCTCGTTCACAAAACACCAAAACACCATGAAATGTATTGATTGGTTGAAATGAACCCTAAAGCAAAGAAGTGGCATCGTAGATCATTCTCCAAGTACTTACTTCAAAAGTCAAATCCTTACTCAGATGGCGTGTGAACGTCCTACAACCCGAGTTGCTTTGTTTAGTTCCACCTTCTTATAGATGGGAAAACTAACGGAATGCAATGAAATATTATTATGAAATGAAAGCCTGAAACTATCGAGGAAAAAAGGAGAAGTTGTAGTCATGCAGCAGAAGTTAATTTTTGAGGAATGATTCTAACCGATTTTCCGCGATTTACGAACTAATTACGGCAATTTTTCATATTTCGTTGGCCATTTGTATAGGAAATTTAGTATTGATTTTGAATATACCATAATATTATTACTTACGTTTTTAGTTAAGATGGTGGTTTCCACGAGAAAAAAACACCGGATTTGACCCCTATGGGTGCTCCACAAATGCTGGCCAACGAACTCATTATTTTTTCGTTTAATGTTATTGACATTATTTGGATTGTCTGGATTTTTTAAAACCATTCCTGGCTTCAGATACCTACCGTTTGAAGTGGCACACACATAGCTAAATTTATATAAATTTAAATAGTTGTACACTTCAGAGAATCGAATCAGATTGGTCCAAAACGTACTTACCAACAATAATTGTGAAACATTACAATAAATTGTAGGTAGCTTCATTTTTTTCGATAATTTGCTGAAAATCTGGAGGGAAACGCTTGTACCAATAACAACCTGTACAATGGGACCATGTACCTATAATGAGTCATTTCAAAATACCCAATTTCAGGTGCCTTAGAGGCATCCAATATACTCACTCCAAATCGATTATGTTATCAAAATATCTAACCAGCAAGCATTTTGATGAGGAGTTATTTTTGAATCATACCACTGGTTGATGCTTGCAATCACATCTGTGGTGGCTGCTCGTGCAATTTCACCCTCAAACTACGTAGTACGTAATGGCCTTATCTGGTGAAGTAAACCAGTTCCCGTAAGATCACGTTGAGCCATCAGCGGCATGGTTAGTGCTTGGATGGGTGACCACCTGCATGGCTGGGACTGCACATCCCAGTATTTTTGCTTCAGGCCGTCGGCGATCCCATCTCCACTCAAGGGGGTGAGGCAACGAGTAGCCAAGAGCGAAATCATCAGATCAAATTCTTATCCTCCCTTTGGAGGACAGCTGATGATTGCGGCAAATGGACGAAAATCCAGGCTGAAATTGTTGTTTACTTCACTTTACTTTAGGTGGTGACTCGAGATAGAATCGACTCAAAGTAAGTACTCATTCTTACCCTGCAGCCTACACCACCAATTTTCAATTCGAGATGGAGACGGGTACAAAAAAAAAATAAATAAATAAAATAAAAAAATTCACAACTGATTACTCCACCAACCTGTAACCAAATCTATGTGTACGATCCGCCCGTTGTGATAAATTTATTGTTCCTGAGCTGGAAAATCAACGGTGGTTCCACTGTCAAACCTCCCAACTTCCCTCTATTCGTGGGTAGATCCGTAACGTTTTAGAATGCGCTAAGGCAAAAATACTTAAGGACAACTGAAGGTGCCAGTTACGAGTAGATTGAAACCCGATGAGCCAATCTCAAGTGAGCTAGCACTGGGAAATTGAATGTTTACAACAAACTTGAAGGCACCCATTGAAAGTCTCACTACCTTAAAAAAAACCCTATACAAGTCACTATAGATCTCTTTGGTCTCAGTGACAAGGGGCTCCTCCCATCCCTTTTCGGAAAAAACCCCTACAGGTACATTATTTTCATTGTTCATCTCCATCCCTATTTACCCTTGAATTTCTCGAAATTTTTCCCCAGGTACTCAACCCCCTGGATGCCATTTGCAACCAGCCAAGGAACGACGCAGTGTGCATCAATCAACTCAAAAACGCTAAAGCCGTCGATGAAGGTCTTCTTCAAGAAAGGCCGGATGTCAAGGTCTTCTTGCCCTTCCGATTCTTGTTCTACAGACCCGAAGAACTCTTCCAGCCTCACCAGTACAACAGATACCTCGGTGAGATAATAGGGATGTTTTTATCAAAATGGGAAGCAGTGAAAATAGGAATAATTTGAATAATTAATTACAAATTTATTCACAATAATTAACAGTTGATTAATTCAATCCATTTTTTTTGGTTAAGTAAACTATATTCTCACTTATCAGGTGCAGAACAGTGTTGGGCTTTGTGTTGCGTTTTGTTAGGTTATCATCTTGGATGGGTTTGGCCAATGATAGACGACGTCCTTTTCGACGTTACTTTCCCGCCATAGGACAATAATAAAAATCTCAATGAATTTTCAAAAATTGCCGATACGATTTGATTGTTGTTTCTTTTGAGCCATTACCTTTCAGAAAATTTTTTCAAAAAATTTATGATAATTGGACGGCATTAACCAGAAGGGAACCAACCACAAAAAATGGCGAAATGAGATAAGAACACTATGAGATGGGCTGGTCGGGGGTACAGGTCGGGGGTACACCTTCAGCAAAAAGGAGCTATAGTTTTGATAAGGCTTTCCCTCCGAAATTTGAATTAGAAAAAGTTACTGAATCCGGAACGGCCTTATCTGTTTCTCAAAAAAGAACCACACAAGTCCCAAGGGAGCCAAAGGCCGGTTGGTTCTTCTTTTGGATAGAACATGGCCCAACCGATTTCAGCAAAAGGGAACCAAACCGCTCATTGGCTCTGTCCTGTGAATGAGTTTGGTAGCAACACTGTTCATTACCCGCCGTTTCGTTAATGGAATCAGCTGAGGTGGTTCATTACTCAGATTTTTTTAAGGCAAAGAAAATCTCAGAAAGGAACCATACACAAATAATTTGATTTTTAAGCGTTCTACTACAGTAATTGCATTTTTCAAAGTAGGCGCAGAATTTAATTAGGTTTGAGAAGAATAGAAGAAAATCCCAATACAATCAACACCTGATTTGCAAACTTGAAAAAACTTTGATGCCTGGTTACTGAAAACTAGGAAACTGCGGTTGGTTCCCTTCTGGTTAATGCCGTCCGATTCCCCGTTTGGACCTTGTAATAACCCTGCAGTTAACTGGAGGAAAACTGGGTGATATCTCCTTCTCACTCTTAACACGATCTTTTACCTAACGTGGAACATGTTTTTACAGAGGTGAAGGAAACCGTGGGCGTAAACTTTCATCCTATGCTATACTGTCACCCCTCCCATCTACCCCCTCTTTCCGAAGGCCAGACCGTCCCCCACCCTTCCACTTCTCACTTCGACCTTTCAGATTGTTTATGTTCATCAACGCATATTTTGTATTTCAGTTGCTCCCGGAGGTGGTGATCACGTTATCAGTTTGGTGGACGAGATTTCATTCGTGTTCCCACCTGCTCCACCAATCTCACAGATCGAAGACATCCCCCCAGAACAGTTCTGTAACGGAGACAACAAACCAGCCAACTGCGGAAGGAACTGCGAGTGCACACACAAGGTGGACATTCCTCTCAACGCTGTTGTAGAAGTCGTACTCGTCGACGAAGGTAAAATGCCATTCTTATTGATTCGTTTTCAGTTATTTAAGATGGGAAATAGGATGAGGAAGACAAATTTGGCCATAATTTGGCTCATACCTGGATGAGCTATCTATAACTAAGCACTGGTAAGAGGCAAAACTGGTATATATTCATTCCCCTTCACCTTACAGTTGAATACCTGTTTCAATCGTGCTTTCACTAATTTCCAAAACCTTTCCAAAATTATTTTCAAAATCCAATCCCTTTCAGACATTATTTTCTCTAAGTATATAGTGCGAAAACCTCATAAGACACCTAAAAATCCAGACGTTTGTGCCATTTCTGTAGGAGCCAGCATCCGCTCCATAAATTATTTTTATTTACATTCATGCATGCAATAATTCACCTCACGGACTTACAATATCATTGCAACTGTTTTCTACAGTTCAATCGCCCAATTTGAGTCACCCCTTCCATCTTCACGGATACTCCTTCAACGTCATCGGTATGGGAAGATCGCCCGACAAGAACGTCAAGAAAATCAACTTGAAACACGCTCTGGATCTGGATAGGAGAGGTCTGCTCAACAGGCAGTTCAACTTGCCGCCACTCAAGGACACCATCGCTGTTCCCAACAACGGATACGTTGTATTCAGATTCAGAGCCGACAACCCCGGTAAGCTATTATAAAATATAATGTCTAACAGGCTCGGTCGCTCATCAAACAAAATCAAAATTTTAATGGGAACTACTGTCTTGATTCTTTTTTAACCATTTATTCATTTATTCATTTATAAACATAAATATCAATACATATTATGTAATAGTCGCATTAGTTTAACAGTAATTCATCCTAATTGGTTCTGGGCCTAAGGTCATAGACCCGTCCAGGCCGTCTCTTCCAGTGTTCTCAATATGTATAAGTGTCACATACATCACATAGGTAGGTATACATGTATGACATTCACATTTCAAAAATGAGCGAAACTACTACACACTACAAGATTATCTTTAATAATAGGTATGAGTGTTACATCACTATTTACGAGGATAGTATAATCGAAATATGAGATAGAGGGTGAGCGTCTTAATGAGTTCAAAACTTGAATTTTTTCCTAATCTTGCTTGCTTAAGCTCTTGCTTCGTGAGCATCGAGCGTTCAAAAGTATGATCTACTGTCATCACAGCTGGAAGGGAGGAAGGAGGAAGGAGCGACTGAGATTCATATCACTATTTCTTTGGCGTCTTACATGTTAGGTTGGCAGACTGCCATTATGTTGTTGTGCTAATAAACTTTATTTTTTGTGCTCGCGTAGACTGTAACACGAACTCAATACTTTTTGAAGGTTCTTCTCTCTTGTTTTGACGATCGATCAAGTTTGGCCATTAATTTGCACCTGCAATAAGATTTGAAATTTCGTTTAAGAAACAAAGCTTTTCAGTCTCCATTGTAGGTAACCATATTCAGGCTTTTGCCTGTTACCAGCTTTGCAGCTACCATTCTGTTCTGTAAAAGTGTGTTAGTTAACGCCTGAAGATGGTTACATTGTCAACTGAAAAGCTTTGCCAGTGGTGAAATGAATTGATAGGGCACCGACACTGAACCAAAATTGTTCAGAGTGCTCCGAAACGTGAAAAATGAGGGGGAATTTCTGTTTTGGGGAACGAAATTGTACATAATTTCTTGCGCGAATACATTGCTTCCTACCTTCGGTGAGGAAGCAAAACTGCGAGAGACCTTCAAAATCGATTCCTGAAGTTTTTACAGCCATGCTCGATACACCCTCATAACTTATTATTACCAGTGAGTGTCCAAAGTATTGTGACTAACATTGTTTAACATCTTTCTATTGCAGGCTACTGGCTGTTCCACTGTCACTTCCTGTTCCACATCGTCATCGGCATGAACCTCATCCTCCACGTCGGAACACAAGCGGACCTCCCGCCGATACCCCCCAACTTCCCGACCTGCGGCGACTTCCTCCCGAACATAGACCTCCACTGATCCACAGATAACCTTCCCAACGGTTATAACCGTCGGGATAGTTGAATAAAACACGGCGCGCTACTTTGTCACGACTCGAAACGTGATTGATCAGACCCGGCCTGATTGAAATCTTGAAATTTGTGCTGTAATGAGAAAAAAAAACATCGAATGTGTTTGTAGTTTATGTGTCGAAACAACCAACCCTAGCCTCTGTTTAGTTATTTGTTTTGTGTTTTGACTAATAACTTCTCCAGGAACTGTCTAGGATTTGTATAGTGTGTTATATAATTATTGTGGTTGTAAATTTCTGTGGATTTATAGATATTTTGTAGAAAAGAAAAAAACCTATTTATACCCCATTTAGGTTACTGTACGTCCCTTTCTTTTTTTACATTTTACCTTTTCTCCTTGTTCCTGTTCGCGCTTAACGCAATGTGTTGCCATAACAACATAATGCACAATTGGGAATGACGTCCTCCGGCGCTCCTATTTGCCTAAAATTCGAGCGCATTATTTTTCGATCAGTCGTTTCGAATTTGAACATTTTGGAATCGACTCGATCTTCGAATATTTCTCCGGCACATAAAATTAGCAATGAAACATCAACGCAACTTATTTATGAAGTTGTAATGCTCATATAAGCTTGCCAAATTATTTACATATTTTTTATACAAATTTTTATACAATTATTTATTGTTTCTTAAGATAAGATATTTGCATGAAATGGATTTTTCCTCAATCATTCGTGTACTCGTAATGCTCCTACGTTTCGGCCCAACATACACGAAATGTTACTAAAAAATCACGAAAACTTTAAGCTCGAGAAATTCCAAATTTTATCACAATTCCCATTATTGTTATTATTTGTAATTATTTTGATTGGCCTGTCAGTTAATCATGTAAATTCAACTATCAGTTACCAAACAGTAATATACAAGTACCAAAAATTGTATATTTTAAGTTTTTTGTAATTCGTTATAATTTTTTATACCAATTGAATTTTATCAAAATGTATTAATAACTAAATTTACAATCAAGTGCGATTTATTTTCTTTACTAACACTTTTGATGGCTTTGTTACTTCGTGTACTGTAATGAATCCCCCTAGTTAATGTGTACAAGATATTTAAGAAAACGTGTGTGGTAGGTTACAACTTAGTTCGTAGATTTTTGTGTACATAATTGTTTTATATGTGAATCATTAATATATTTGAGATATGTGTGTGTAAGATGGACGGTTGTCTAATTTATTTCAGCACCTTAAATAACCTGTATTGGCCATAGTAGGTACATTGGTTTGGCGTCGGTGAATAAAAACCACATAATCATTTTTTCGGTCAAAATGGCAATATACTAGCTACAACTACAAAAAAATATGCAAGTACGAAAATTTCTCGGAAATAGTTTCTAGTTACGACAAAAAACGTCTGCCAAGTTGTGTGGGCAGTAGCTTCCTCACTTTTATAACATGGAAGTATAGAATCAGTTAGTGAACATTTCACCGAAATTTCTTAGAATAGAATGCCAATGACAATCAATTTTAAGTTTGCGCATGCGCAGTAGCCATAATTCATCCAATAGTAGCGAATTTATTGTCTTGGAGTCAACCCCCAACTACCCTCAAAAATTGAGCGAAATATGTCAATTAGGAACTGAGATACTAGGGTTTAGGGAAATCACGTTTGCGCATACGTTCACGCTACTAGTGGTCCGATGGCAATGAAATTGATAGGAGACCGTCACGGGGCTAATCCGCACAATCCCTGAGAATTTCATGAGATTCGGACCATAACTTCATATTATAGTTTTGCCTAGGACAATGAATTTACCACAGACCGACACGGAACCAAAATTGTTCAGAACGGTCTGGAACATACTGAGCAAGAGTAGAAATATTGCGGTTTTGAAGGACAAAACTTTTTCTATTTCATGGACGAATACAATAGGTACTATAGCTTCCTACATTCGGTAGTGAGGAAGCAATATTAAAGTAAGGAGCTTTCTTCATATTTGGAGACTTGGAAAAATACTAGAAAAACGAATCGTACATTACTTAGTAGGTAACTCTCGTGAATTATCTCAGTTAACCTAACCTATTGTGTTTATAACCACTGGGCTATTTTCAGAACGATGATCCACACAGAAAATAATAAACCGCCGTGTAATGGTTTTCAGCTTTGTAAATTAAACTTGTCAACTGAATATTATTCCCTTTGAACCTCGGTAATTGGAAAACCTCAGTACTTCAATAAAAAAGTTCCATTCATGCATCATGAGTTGATGAACGAATTTTCAAAGAATAATTTTAACCGATTTGGTGGGCGATTCTTATGGGGCATTTCTCGCTGATTCCGAATATACCATGTGTTCCTATGTTGAAGATAGTAGGTAATCCCATGAAGAAATTTTTCAAAAATTTGCATTACTGAAATTTTGAAGCCATTTTCATTTCCTTCGAATATTTGATAAAACCTCAATAACGCAATGAAAACTGAGTTTCCCTGCGATTTCATTGATGCGGTTTCACTGTGTCCTTTCTTGTCAGGCTATAACGCCTACTAAACTCTGGATATGCAATTCCTGCCCGCCTGGACGGTGTTGAAGGTGAGGTAGAACGCGCCGTTATAATCGTTTAGCTTTAGCGCATTTTTGTAGCACAAATTACACTTACGGATTTTACATTTTTTAAAATTAGGTACCTACCCACCTAGGTAAGGTATAGCTTGCACTATTATTATGAAGGTAGGTATAATTGAAAAAAATACAAGTTTTTTTTTTTAGATAATATTTCACCAGAATGTACGTTGAAATTGATTTAACAATAAAACTCACGATCTTGGTGAACATTTATTATTTTCTCTAACTCATTTTTTTGAAATGGGTTTCCAAAATTTTCAATAGGTATGAGTGACAAATTAGATGGAATGATTCTAGGGGCTGCCAGGAACCAGGGTTCTATGGATATGGTAACAGAACCACCACTAATTAATTTTGTCAAGTCCTTTTGAGTCATCGATACAGACTTTTGAAGTTTAGTGACCGCGATCACTCCAGTCTCTCCCTATTCTGCGTCATTATTACGGCTAAGTAAGATAATATATAGATAGAATTACAGCTACTTTCGCCTTTTCACAAAGTACTCCACCTAAACAGCCGAAAGGTTTTCCATTCATAGGTATATTTGTAGCCTCCTCACAGCAATATTAGCTCTTTGTTTCAAGTTGGGTGGCCGGTTTTTGTATTTCTTCCTGATCTTCTTCTTGACCCGAAAAATCTTGTCATCCGGGTCTTCGATCGGTACGTACGTTCCTTCGTCAACTTGATTTTCCAAGACAGTCCGTGAGCCAACAGTCAGAATATGGTCCTTCAATGGTTCACTGCGAGAGGTACCAGGCGAGGGAAGGTCATTTTTTGGTTCAACCTTCGAATTATCTTTCTCTTTCGTCATCTGAAAGTTGAAAATTCCCAGCTCTTTGTAGGGATAACGTGGATTATTAACTAATGTTGAGGCATAGACTGTCAGTAGTAGGAAATGTTTTCATAATACGGTTATAGCTCGGCCGCTTTGATAGTATCCACTTCCTACCGCCCTCTACGTGGGAAAAATAGAAAAATAGGAAACTGTGATTGAGACCTTAACGTTAACAGCTGATTCTCGATTCGTGGTAGAAGGAAAAATTTTTGCTGTGAAGTTGGCTGCACCGCAATCCTAAAATTCTGGCGCCCTCCATTTTGAATTTGTTGTTGTATGTTGATCTTTTTCTTTATTTCTTTGTACTTTCAACATGAATTGCTAAGTAATCCATTTCGATTTTGATCTGTTTTTTTTTTTTTTTTTTTCAAAACTAAACTTAGGTTGTAGTTAGAAAGTGAAAAAAATGCAAATGTTTGTAAATTATTTGTTTACTTACTGAAATAAGCGGATCAGACGAGGGAAAACTTCCCCCAGTGTGCCGCCAATAAAATTACAAAAAGGGAGACTTTATAGAAGACGAATATTTTAAGCTGATAACAACAGATAAGTAGTTCGAAACCCTCCAGAAGAGTGCACTGCTCGCATACTATCAAGACAGATGCGGTTAGAATGAAAATTTGATGTTGGCGTGTCCTTTCCACTCATGGAGTCGAGTTACTTTCACTTCTCTTGGTTATCACATTCCTGTTTTTCCATATTTTCTCACTCTGGAGGTGGTGTATTGTGTGATTGGCTGGAGTCCAGTCCCTGGACTACCCGAACCAATCATATCGCTTATGGTATAATCGATTATTAGGCGAGCCAAAAGGAATCACTCTTCAATTTTTCTGTACTTAAAAAAATTATGGAGGTTCACAGTAGGTACCTACTTCACAGTACCCTCGTTCTCATTTTTAAATACCTTCGTCTACGTTAGTCTCTGTCATTCTTTGAGTATATGAATGGAGGAATGTTGCCTATCTTCTCAACGTTGGGCAAGTATCGAACCATATGTGGCCACAAGGCAAGTTGACTACGTTTTGAAAACTGTGGGGAGCAGGGAAGAGACACGTGGAGCTACACGTGTCACCCTCTCTCTCCACCAAGTGGATTGGTGACCCGGCAGGGGATGTACCCCCACTGGGTGTGTATCTTGGGAGTATATAAATTGGGGCAAGTGCCCCAATAAACTAATAAACTATTCTACTTGAGTCACACTACTTGAATTACCCTTTCTATATCTTCGCACTTATTACTCTGGTGACCCCGACGTGATCTGAACATGCAACCCTCTCAACCTCGCACAACTTTTGCAATTATTACAAAAACCAATTGCCTTTGATTGTGATATAACATACATTATGTTCTATAGGTAACTCAAAGTCCGCACATGTGCGCCAAATTCGAATCACTTGTATGCATGGTGAGCTATGAATTTCTTCAGTTCATATAACTTGTATAGTTATACAGTTTCTTCAAAATCTTCGTTTCTTACCTGTAAGGTTTGCAGGCCAACGAAATGTATTCCCTATCACTCCTTTTCATGAGTTTATTGTTTTGTCTTATTTTTGAATTTTCATGTTCCATTGTTGTTCTACTTCGATCGGACCTGAAGTTTTATGTCTTCTTCATTTACATAATTCTTACCTTACTAGTTTCAGGTATGTATGAGATGTTGGGTAAAACGCTGAACGTATTTTCGGCTGTTTGTTGAGGAACTGCTTTCATTTTTATGTCCTCCGGATTAATCCTAACGGCGTCGTTTATCGTGATTTCCGAATCAGTCACACCTGATTCAGGGAAAATTTGTGACTGTAGAGTCCTTCCTTGGGTACGATTGGCAGATTTTGGGTTATCCTGCACCAAAAAATCTTAAATAGTGCTCAAAAGTGTGTCACACGGATGGATCTTCTATCTCTGATAGTTAACTACAAGTCTTACTTTGTTTCAAGTTCTAATGATAAAAAAGAGACAATGACAGAAATCAGATTATACCTACAATTAAGCCTACGGATTTTCGGATAAAACGTTTGTCGTTTGTGTGGGGACCAGTGTAAGCCTGCTTTCCACTGGGGAGCCAGTAGAAGGACGGGCTCATCTCCGCTGAGTCTATGGTGCCTATAGAATGAGCTTCAGAGCTCCGAAATATACGAGGACCAAAGGAGAAAACGTGTTAACTCACTTTTAACATGAATAATGTTTTTGCGGTGGCCTACCAGA
>JAEMON010000006.1:26508645-26519735 GCA_030264115.1 Lygus lineolaris
AAATAATAAACCAGAATCAGGTTTCGGATCACAACTGGAAACACCAACATCTGCACTCTCCAGGCCTTCACAACAGCTGTGAATCACAACCAGCAGGTTGAAGAATACATCCAGTCGGCGGTACTAACTGAGGTCAGCTATAAGTAGGAATTATGTGAGCCAGGTGGACACAGGTGTGATGAAACGGGTTAAGTTATCAAAACATTATAACGTTCAAATTGTATTACAAAAAAAATTTAGAAAATTAAATTCGGTATCAAAATCTTACTTTATGAAATCTAATGGATGAAATGTAACTTGGATGAAATATAATGGATGAAATAAATATAACTTACTCATGAATATTTTGGATTTTTTTCGACATTGCCAGACATTATATTATAGGTATAATAATTATTATGTATCTACAGTTAACTACTAGTTAGCTATTCAATATTTTCATTCCAATAAAAAAAAAATTTCTTGTATACATATATGTCTTATCGCCACATACACAACGATGCAATGAGGTTAAGCAGGATAAATTTTCAACGTCGCTTCCAGATAACGTCAGGGCTTACATAACGAGAAGGCTGTTACAGAAATATTTATGCTCCCATTCGACGCAGTAGAACATTATTTCATTATTAGTGCTACAGAGTCATTCTAAATACAGTTTCGTTTTGTTTGGACGTCCACGGAAATCAACGTGAAAAAAGAAGCGTGAGAGATATAATATTCATAAACAATATAACTATATAACCGAGATTAAAGATGAGTAAACATGGAAATTTAACTTCGCAAGTTTCTTATGTCTGCAACCTGACTATTGGAAAAATGGCTAAATTTATGGTATTTAGGTTTTGTCCAGAAATTTGGAGATTTTGGCGTTAGTCTCCGAAAATACTCTTATTGAAGGGAATGTTTGGATGATTCGATTGGTGGAGTCAGAAATTGAAATTTTCCATCCCAAGAAACCGAAAAAATGGCTCATTAACTTGTTTTGAACGAAAATTAGTAAACGATTTCTTAGCTTTTGAAGGCATACTTGTTCTACGTGCAGTAGTTACCTACCTAATTTAGTTTTAGAGACTGAGCAACAATGATCCTCTCTTCCTATGATCCCGTCGTTGATTCTTGATTTTAATCAGCGAAACCATACTGTATCACTTTTTTCTTTACTCTCTCGACCTCCCATCCAATCGGGGCTGGATTCTCTCTAACAGATATTTCTCTTTACGGAGTGCAAAGGATTCGTGAAGTGACCAATCGGTGAGGCGGAAAAAAGAGGCCATCCTCTGGTATTTGTCACTCAGCTTCCGTACCTTCTGGACTGTGTGAAATCGATGCTGTGAGAGGGAAGAAATCTTTTATCCACTCGGCACGGGGTTTTCCTTCGCAACTTCAATTACGTATCGAATTGCCTTTGAAGAGGAGAGTGGCTCACTTCAACAACACTTTTTTTTTTTTTTTTCATTCTTGGTCTCCACTAAGCATCTGGACCTGACTGTTTTCCACCGTTTCGGGAAAGTAAAACAAGAAATGTACGACACCCACTCACATCGTCCAGTTCCAATAACAATTACGGTCAACGGAAAATTTTACGGATAACTTCCAGGCGGATAATTGCCAGAACATAGATATGAAAAGCGATATGTGATCCTTCCTAGGCATCTTCTTGTGTGGAAATGTAGGAGCATCCCTGAAAATGCTCATGTGGTTCAAACCCAAAGTGATGATTAATGGGTACAATATAGCTCGTTGGGTGTTTGGGGTGAAGTAATCTATATGGCTACTTAGTTTTAGCGAATTTTCGAAGATAATGAAGCTATTGCAAAGGGTTGAAAATTTTAGTAATGAAAATCTGTGAAAATTTTAGTGCAAAAACAAATTTTTATGCAAATCCATTTCTGACCAAAGAATCGAAATAAAAATCCAAAAAAAATTTAAATGTCAATAATATCAAAAGAAAGGATGAGTTCGTTGCCCAGCATTTTTGGAGTACTCCGAGGGGTGAAATTTCGAAAATTTAGAGTGAAAAACCTCAAATATTGCTAAAAACGCGTTTTTGAGGTTTTTCGTATAAATTACCATCTTGAACGTAGGAACATAATTATCTATAATTAATTTCATGAAATAAAGGTCTCCACAGAAATTACACCTTCTACCATGAGGTTTCGGTTTCTGTTTTAAACCATTATCAGGGCCAAAAATGGAAAAAAATGTCACATTCATATTCATCACAGATTACGAGTAATCACAGTCTACGTAATCACAGATCACGTGTAATAACAGATTTCGTGTAACCACAGATTATGTAATAACAGATTATGTCAACGAAAAGCCTCAGTATTCATTCTCACAAAACGAACGGTTGCTATTCACCTAGTGGCTTGGTATGCAGTGGGAAGTCTCATAAAGTGGCCAGTTTTGGTTGGAAGCGGTCGTAGATACAGACACACACACATCTATATTATTATACGCATTAATATAGTGTTAAACATTGGGAATCGTTTTAGATTGTCCTGAAACGGATTTTCATGCTGACATTTTTTAAAAATATGGAAAGTCGAAGTTTTAAGCCATTTAAAAACCTGAATTTTCTTCGGAAATTCGCTAGATGGGTTCCACAAAAGATCTGAGCTGAGTGTCCCGCTCAGGAAGGAATGGAAACGCCGACGTCAGTTGAATCAGGGCCGAATTCGATACTCGAGTTCAAGGAGATCGTGAGATGGTCTTCAAGGATTCATTAAGCCGAAACTATATTCAAAATTTCGAGGAGACCATCACAAGGTCTCCTTGAAACTCGAGGACCGTCTATAAATCCTACCCTTAAAATTACAAGACCCATTTTCGGTAAGTCTCAACACGCAGCACCTTGTTTGAAAGCACTCACTAAGATCTTTCAAATTGTGAAATAAAAACTTTGGGGGCGCCTTGGCAGGGGGCCAGTCCCCTGCACCCCTGTTAGTTTTACTAAGCCCTATACCGGCTAAAATTAAAAAAAAAAATAGAACAAGCTTCAGCTTTGAACTGGATCGTAGTCGTCATTTCTACTAGCGTGCTTCACATAATGTTGATACCTACCTATAACAATGCCAAACTGAAAACTCCATCCAACTTTGTTTGCATACCTACGTATCAGTATGTATCTGGAGGATGCGGAAGAAGGGGAAATTCGGCAGAAACAGATGTGGTGTGATGTGTAATAAATCCAGAGCTTCCCAACGAGAGGTGAACGATTTTTGTGGGGTGGCAAATGAGGGAGTTATTTTCCCCTATCAGCAATTGTACGTGAAAAGTATCAGGAAATTCATTTTCAATAATTTTCGTGTCGTTAGCTTTGTGACATTTTCTGGTAGTTAGGTCATAGCTAAAGCATGTTCCTTGGTAAAATATGCGATACTTTCTAGTATCGCATCCTGAGTGGCCATTTTCGTTACTTTGGTGTCACTAATTTAGTGATTTTTTTCGGAGGTCAAGCCTAAACTATGTTCCACGCTAAAATTAAGAAAAACAGGTTTCGTTCAAGTCCGCAACACTATGAGACATTTACGCGGGTGTACGTCTCCATAAAAATATCGTTCATTAGTGAAAATTGTCGCAAAGCTCCATCTCCAACGCTTATTAAGGACGGTTGAAGAAATCTACGAAACATAATATGAATCCGTAACTGTAAAAACCATTGCTTACTAACAACTGCTTTGATTATCTGTTGCGTAACGGGTTTCCGTGACGATTTTCGAGTTTTTTTGCCAAATCAAATTTCAAGTTTTATGTGCCAAAGCAAAGACATGAAAATGTCAATAACCACGGAAGTTCCCCATTTCACCAGTTTCAGTTCACTATTTTTTGCTTAAATGCACTTAGCAGCAAAATGGCATGAATACCTTCCTACCTAATTCCGTTATATAATACCAGCGTTATTGTATGGAGTAATCTTAATTACCTAAGATCATATCAGTTTTATGAAGAAAATGTCTACAATGACGAAACTTTATTTTCAGATGTCCACCAGGATGTTGAAACAAGCGCTTTGCAAGAGCGGGTCGAGCTTGGATCTCCGCACTCCTTCCGCCGAACCGACACCTGAGCCAGGTTCGTCCGCGGGATCGTTACGTCCATCCACCCGAATCAGAAGCGCTTCACGCAGAGTTACATTGTATTCGTCAACAATAGTCGGTCGATACATCGATCCGATTTGTGCGATCTGACAAGACCACTAGCGAAATTACCTCATATTCGTAATAGAACGGAACGAAACAGAATGTAGTGGGGGAATGGGGTAATTATACTT
This sequence comes from Lygus lineolaris, assembly GCA_030264115.1. Lineage (NCBI taxonomy): Eukaryota > Metazoa > Arthropoda > Insecta > Hemiptera > Miridae > Lygus > Lygus lineolaris. Next base: position 26,512,922 of record JAEMON010000006.1, read on the forward strand.
ACCATCGAAACCTAACAATGTTAGCGATGTTGAGGTTTTAGGTTTCTTTCATCTTCGCTAAAACAATAAAATTTATTTTAGGGTTTTGTGGGTTATTTACTCACTGAGCTGATCTGATAAGCAGAAAAATCACGCGACATCTACACTCTTCCGGACTTGTGACACGGCTCCTTCTTGATTCAATTAATTTAACCTAAAGTCAAGAAGGCCAAGGGTTACAACGTTGCACTCTCCTCAGAGGGTAACGACATGTCTGCTCCTCCTACCACCCCAGCGCATCAGTAGTTATTAGTTATTATACGGCAGTAATCATATCGATATGATGGTGACGTTATTTGGTCTGCCCTCAGGATAGTGCATCGTTGTAACCCTTGGTTTTCTTGACTATAGGTTTCATATTAAGTTAATCAAGAAGGAGCCGAGTCACAAGTCCGGAAGAGTGTGGATATCGCGTGATTGTTCTGCCTATATCAGTTCAGTAAATTTTAAAAAGTTCCATTCATGCAGCATTAGTTTATGAGCGAATTTTCAAAGAATAATTTCACCGATTTGGTCGGTGATTCTCATAGGACATTTCACGATTCCGAATATTATACCATAATGATCCTATGTTTAAGATGGCAATTTACACCAAAAACCTCAAAAAACACGTTTTTAGCGATTTTTTAGTCTAAATTTTCAAAATTTGACCCCTTGGAGTACTGCAAAAATTCTGGCCAACGAACTTATCCTTTCTTATGATATTATTGACATTTTGAAATTTTTTGGGATTTTTCGATTCCGGGGTCAGATATTGTCTAGACTGACACATATATAAATATTTATAATTACCCATGTATACATATGAAAAAGTCTTACATTTCGGGAATCGTTTTAGAATGGTCTTGAACGGATTTCCATGAAGACAATTTTCACAAATTTGCATTACTAACATTTTGACATTTTCATTTTCATTTTCTTCGAAAATTCGCTAATAACCTACAAAATCCCAAAATAAACCCCTGCTAATTGGAACCGATGGCAGACCAATTAACGTCAGATCCACTATCTTATATCGTAATACAATTTCATTGTGAATAATCTTCAATCGCCGTAATCGCTTCCTTTCGAGCTAATCTTTTCTCGACTTGAGATCATTATTTTTGTTTTGCGATGGATCCGATCCGATTGTTCTACAATTTCCGGCCAGGTTTATGGATGCTTCAGCCCACTGTGTGGTGCCAAGTGTTAATAAAAAAAATATATCGAAAATTAGTGAATTATTTTTATTTATTTGTTTTGGATTTGTACAGGTGTGTTGGTCCAACAAATTCCTGCAAATGAGGAATGGATATGGGTAGGAATTTTGCTATTTTGACCTCAGATTCGGATTCAGCTCCCTCGAAAATCCCTGCACCCCAATTTTCAGAATCGAGATTCGAGTAGTTTAGCCGGAATAAGCAAAATGAAAAACGCTTGACGTCATCTGATTTGTAAAACCTTTTCACATAGTTCCCACGTGAGGGAGTGAGAAGGCAATGCATACCAGATGACGTCACATAAATATATTATATAGCCACTTTTTGGAAAGCTCTTCGTTTGACCTACAATTTCAAAGAATAACAAAAAATGGATGTCCACTACTCGATGATTTTTACGTCGGTTGCTCAATTATACACACACGATAGCTAGTCTCGATTTCAACTTGATTGTTGATAAATAGGTACGTAAGATTGAGGTCTGGATCGCTTGGGCTTTAAATATGCTATCCTATTTCAATCTCCTTCCAAATGCCTTCCAAAGTCATCCATTGCTTACTAGACTCCCAAGATAACGTCATACTTAAGAACCCTGAAGCACTAATTTTAATAAACTGCTGATATAATATAGTGGCAACGATTAATTCCGCAGCTGAAATTTCCATACACGACGTGTCACGCGATAATTATGCACTTTTCCTTTTCTTGGTTCTCACAAAAACTCTGAAGGTGTATTATCGTCGAAGGGAACTCACGAACGTGCTGCCGACACACTGTTATGCCGCTGGAGTTTTTCTTTTATTATTATGACCCGATGAGTTTTTGTTTTAAGTTTATAATTCCGGAAGTGGCATGTAGGAAATCAAAACAACTTCAGTGATTCACATTCTTGTATATGAAAGAGCTTCACAGAACCAGAATAAGAGTTAACGATAATAGTTTGTTCTGGTAACGAGATCAGACACCACTGTAGGTTAGTGAATGTAAGAAAGAAACGAAATAATGAGAACGAACGAAAGAAAGGGACGAACGAATGAAAGAAACGAAGAAAAGAAGCACGAAATGAAAAGGGAAAACGAACATGAAAATGAAAACGAACGAATGGAAGAAACGAAAAAAATAAGAAAAAATGAAAGAACGAATTAGCCAAATGAAATGAACGAATGAGAAAACGAAGCGAATGAAACGAATGGAAGAACGAATGAAAGAAACGAACTGTGAATGAAAGAATGCTGTATAAACGAATGGAAGAACGAATGAAAGAAACGAACTGTGAATGAAAGAATGCTGTATAAACGAATATATTCACGAGGAATATTAAGTAGCTTCAGATTAAGTACATAAATCGGCATGCTAGTGTGGCATTAGGCCATCTACCAGGTTGATACTGAATTTAATGAGAAAATGAATTGTGAGGTATTAAGTATTACATAATACACATACAATACTTAGGTACTTTCTTATAGTTTTGCAGCTAAAGTCAATCACTTCGAGATGACGAAATAGTGAGAGACAAAATAGGTACAGGGGAAGAAGTTGTGGAGATGATTGGAAACGAGGGGAGAAGTGGGACCGATAAATTCGAGAGAAAAAGGTGATGGAAAGGGAGCGAGAGGAGAAGAAGAAGATATCTACTCGTACTACAGACAGACAGAAGGATCCTCGAACCCACGGTCCCTACTGACTCAAGAATGTTTGGATTGTTCGGCTTGGAACCGATGTAATATCGTGGCAAGTTTTTGAAATGAGCCAGAAGGAAAAATGACTGATAAATGGTTCGGTATCCTGAATTTGACAGGGCTGAGATTTTCAAAATAAACTTGAATATTGTTACGCTGATAAGTCTGTGAGCCCGATCCTAAAACAAATAGTGAGGTGAGGAGATATTTGACAACGAGCCTAAAAGGGGATTCATTCCATATTCTGCGACATGCTGAATCCTCATGTTTATAACATGAGAGATTAAGTACCTGTTGAAATGACTCTCATTCATTCATTTTTCTCGACGTAATTATCATCACAGTTCACATCACAAAAGCCACATCACCAACTGTCACTAATACTGCATGAATTCGAACGGACTATTATAATGCTTTATATAGAGCTGCAGCCACAGGCACGTGACGTCAATCGGTTGCCAGGAGCGTTTTACTGGGGGAACGAATGACGAGTGATTGATGACCGTTCGGCCAGCTTTCGACAATAAATAACCCGAATTGGGCGAATGGTTCTGGATCGTTTCGCTATATTTATTGGAGTCTTTGATTCTGGATTGATAGTTTCGATGAAGGGAAGGTTTCAGGTAGTATCACTCATAATGGAATTTGGAAACTTGGAGGTTGTAATCCTCTCGGTTCCATTCCACAAACGCTTCATAATTCTCTTTCACTTCATAACCAAGTCAAAAATTTCTGCAATAACGGTTATAGTCCGTAAGAATTATAAAATTTGTAGCTTGAGAGGAGGTAGAAATTGACAGCGGCCTCATGCATGAAATTGTTGTGGACTACTTGTGTGGGCAGAAGGGTCCTTAGTGTTGTTACGATGAGGATACAGAATGCATACACGAGAGCAGAACAAGAACAGGTTGATTATTATAGGAAACGAGATTTTTGAAGAAGGTTGCGTAACGAAGGTGCACATGGTGAATTAGAGTAGGGCGTTCATCGATTTGAATGGAGTAATCGGTTAGTTTCTGATTGGGTACATAAGTGTTCGTGAAAGCAATCGATGACATTTTCAGTCGATTGAAAAAATAATCGTTTTCTGCATGTTAAAGATTAAGGCCCTACCCTGCTGTGAACATTGTGATGTAGCCAAGGCGTTCCTACGTATCTAAAACACCATCCTTCCTCTCTTCACACCTGGTTAATGGTACGAAACTATCAATTCAATTCAATTCAATAAGTTCTTATTTCATAAAATATAACAATAAAATAAATAAATGGATGAAAATCACTAGCATGGAGCGCGTGTGTGAGTCTCGGACAATCAAATTGGTCACTGCCGGTTCTAAATAATAAAATTTAAAATAAATAAGACATATCCCCATGCACAATCTTTTTCTTCTTGTTGGTTGTCTGAATCATGAAAACAACATCTGAGAGGACCTTCAGTACCGAATAAGGTCCAACCCACCATATTCTAAGCTCGTTACTATAATGATTTAAAATCTCAGTTCTTGTTCTGCTCTCATGTATGTATTTTGTAACCTCATTGTAACAATACAGATCCCATTCTACCTGATTTTTCTGGACTAATCTCTTGTAATGTCCTGTTAAATCTCTTTACAAGGCAGTCAACTTGTGGTTGTGAATGTGTTCAGTCAACAGGTTGCTCGAGTCAAAATAAGAAGATGGGTATGGTGGGAAGATGGCATTTCTTTGGGAAAGACAGATAATTTATTTTTCCAAGTAAAAAATACAATACAACCCCATAAGACATTTTTCTCCCTTACCTACGTCGCGCTTTCGAGAAACAAAACGACTCAAATTCCTCATCGTCAGATCCAATCCTACACATTTCCTTGGAATCTTATTACGAAATAACTAGAAGTACTTACTGATGATTTATTGATAATGATGGGGTGGATGGATGTGACGACATTCATAACGCTGTTCGGTCAGGGCCCCTACGGAGGGTGCTCACCGCGCATGTGCGGCGTCGCAAGAAGAGACAAGTCCAAGAGAGGCAGTACAGGGAACGTCCGCCAGGCTGTGTTGTCACCGTCATGAAGGATTTGGTGAACTGCGTTCCACTCGGATTCTCTAACTGGTGAGTTTGAACCTTTTAATCTAGTAAAAATGCTTTTTGTGTGTAATAGTTGATCGTGGAAAAGTTTAAGGCATGAGCAATCTTTTTTACATTTTTCATACTCACCTAGTTTTTGCTACCTACCACAAACATATACCTACCAAATGAAAATAAACAAATTTGTAACTGATCTATAAAGGCAACATCTAAGTCTGATCTAAGTAATATGAGAAATTTAGGTATGTCTGTCTCTTATTTAAAATTAACCCTTAACGCGCCAGGTGAGTATCTCACGGTCACTACGGATTTTCGATCTGCTGTGGTGGCCGTCCTGTGCTATAGGGAGAAATAAGGACCCATCGAAATTTTTTTGGGATTAGCACCGTGTCAACTGCCACTGGAACCACACTTCAGTGCGGTCCCTGTGCGCCATAAGTATCACTCTCCTAAAACTTAGTGAGCATGCCAAACTCACCTGGGACCGGAGCGGTGTATAAAAGTGAGTATGTCACACTCACAATTTTCGCAAATTTTTTCTCCTACCTCATTACAGAATAAAACGTTATTTTTGCCGTTTAACTGGTTCTGCGTTATTGTTGATGCTCGTAGACATTTGAAACTCAGTTTTTGTTTAATTAACACGGATGGAAATTGCTGAAATCTTGATGGGTGAGAATACCATACTCACCTGACCCCAAGGAGATGTTGGAGGCACCTGGCACCTGGGATTGGTTTTCCTATGGGTAATCAACTGAAGAGGTTATTCTCTCGAAATTGATACATCTACCTACCGTGCATCCACCTACCTTTATTCGATCCACTTACCAAATCTATGGGATTCACGTAAGGTCCACGTTAAAAAAAACCCAAATTCCATAATATCAACTCTTTTACCACAAATTAACCGAATAGGTAATAAAATTCTGGCTTTGAGAAGGGTTTGATTAAGTTTCTAGGGATCGGTATTAATCGTCCTTTGTCATACGATTAGCGAGGGATTAACCGATGGCCTTTGAACCTCCCCTCTTCTCTCTATCCAAACCGTTTCCCGGCGTAGCAAAAAATATTGACTTCAACGCTCAAGTCCATCGGCGCGGCGCCTGAGGGACCGCTAATTGAAACCCTTGTCAGCTCGAATTAATTTGTTCCGAATTTTCGGGTCATTCCTCTCTTGTGGGCCAGTTTTGTACATAAGACGTAATTTTCATTTTCTACTCCCACTCATGTCTTCTCTTCCTTCTATGTATAAAATCCATGGTTTTTTTCGGATGTGATTCATCCAAAACCGATGCCCACTTTATCCCTGAAATATTATCTTTTGTCGAAATATAAATACAGGTATTCAATCCATAGAGGAGTCCTATATAGGTAACAACATCCGGATAATGAACCCGGGAAAAGCACTGAAGGATCAGGTAGCAAACAAGTTCAAAACTCTACCTGTTTGATATTGGATTAATGAGATCAATAATGCTTAATTTTAAACGAAGGACCACTCCAGCATAAGTGGCTGGAGACAGTACCTTTGAAGTACCTAAAACTATCTTGAGGAAGTTAGGTTGACTAGACTCACTAATAAATATATGTGGTAAGTATGTGGTTTTATACTTGTAGGTGTAGGAACTTGTTGACTAGATGATGATATTTGATTGACTGGTGAAAATAAATAACAAGATAGTAACAATTCAGTTTCAACAATACGTGTTTAATAAATAATAGAAATGACTAGAAATGATTGCCTACCTAAATTTTGCTACCTACACGGCCGATTATAGAAGAAAAATACTGGTGATAAAGGATCAAGAGGAGAATAAGGCGACTCT
>JAEMON010000006.1:26527517-26544346 GCA_030264115.1 Lygus lineolaris
AAGCTATGTGCCACACCCAACTTGGCAGACGTTTTTAAATGGTATAAACCATTTTCCTTTCTTCATGTATCAAATTATTCACATTCAATTTTGGTCTATATCTCGTTCCGAATTATTATAACTCTCAAATACTCTTTATTAATCTGATCTTGGTTACTTGGGAGAACCGGCCTGGAACTTTTCTTGCAAAAAAGGAAACACATTTCAATTCTGGCATTCAACCCATTTCAATACATCCAAACGAGAGTGTGAAGAAGTTGAGATTGGAGGTCGAGGACATTCCAATAAGGTGGGTGTGTAAGAAGGGTTGAAAGGGGGAACTCGAAATCGGTCATGACCCTCACGAAGCTTTTATGTTGAGGAAAGTTCGTATTCAATCAGTGAAAACCGGTACCTTCCTTCCCAAACAACGACAGATCCCTTTTCAACCCTCTGTATTATGGATATTCGTTTCTTCCTCGAGTCGAACAATTTCATCTCCTTAATTAGATGCGAATCAAAAGAATCTCCTCATAGTATGATTGAATTAGATGTTCTTAATTTATTTTTATTTTTTCACGTTTCGGACATCACAGTATCTGTCCTCGGAACAATGTGGAATTCCGTTGTTTCGGACTTTTGCATTTTCAACTTCAAATTCAGCACCCTTGCAAACCCTGAAAATTTTCTTTTCAAAAATTCATTTAAAACCCCCGATTACAAGTTTACAGCTCAAAATGTTCATTAAGTTGGCTGTAACACGAGAGAGAAGACCACCCGTGACGTAATCTGTATCTTTTTTACGGCACTCGTTTTCGATCACTTCCGATCGTCAGATACCCCACATAGGTATATCACCTTTCTTGGGAAGCTCTCTCTGAAATCTCTCAGTTTAACGAATAAAATGGAACAGCCGGAATTGCCCATCGCCCATTAACTACAATAGGCGTTAAACGGAAAAGAGTTAACCATAGTGTGTGCATAAATGAATTATTGACGTCAGTGGTCAGGGAACGAGCGGTATACATCGAAAATTTAATGGTGTGACACACATAATATAAATATTATATAGATAATATTATAATATAAATTTTGAAATTCATTAATCGTTTTGGAATGGTCTAAAACGAATTTCTATACAGAAAGTTTCAAAAATTTTCATAACTAAAATTTTGAAGCAATTGCAAAAGTGACGACACAATCATTAGGAAATTCGGTTGCTCGCGAAGTAGGTACCTTCTATTTCTCTCCTAGTGAACAACCTCGCTCAACGAGAGTACGAGGGAAAATATTGATATTTGCTCTAGTGAGACCCACTTAGTGAATCTTGGCACGAAGCTCTCAAGAATGCTGAGAAAGACCAATGGACCATTGGGAGACGGATAAACGCTTCCAAATCGGCATTCAAGGATATCTCACGAAAGAACGATCCAGAATCATCCCTCAAAGAGCTGCTGGTCTATTAGGCTTGGAAAGCCCCAATCTAGTGAGTAGAGATGTACCCACCTAAGAGACTCCTGTACCTAGTACCAATTTACATAACGAAATGGTTTCGACGTTCTAGGGATGTCGAGTACAAAGGCGAGCCGATGTGATAAAAAGAGGTAATAAAGAGAAAATATCAATGAAACATATTGAAACGAATTAGGTACAATAAACGAAGTCGTTGAAGTGGGGAACTTAGAATTTTGTCAAGGTGAGATGGTGTTGAAGTTCTTTCTGAATTTGTTCACGATTATATTGACATTTTGTCTAAACTGTCAAATATCAACACGATCAAGAACTTTGAACTTACACAATTTCTATCTTCAAATTTATTTTGACATTTTGTCTAAATTGAAAATCATTAACACAATGATGAGTTCTGAACTCACACAATTTTTATTGTTAATTTTCTTGGAAGCGAGGATGTGCCATTTACTTGGCAGAGTATTTTGCATTCCTGCTCATGGCTCTTGCAGTGATGCAATTATTTAGTTTTCCCCTCTCTGTTACCAAATAATTAAGCGGAGGTACGGGTGGATAACAGGTACCTACCTACGTGATTTTATAATAATGAGTGGGACTGATTGGTTTCATTGCTCCACTTTACATTCCCACAAGTGTAATTACGAGTATTTCACAATATACCTTTCTATAGAAGATGAAAGAACTCGGTGGGTCAATTATTTAGTATTGGTCGTTTTTTTAAATAAGTTTTTGAATTTATTTTGAATCACCTCGTCATACAATTATTATATTATATGGGTGTGTGTGGGCCTAAATATCTACGTGGGGCCCCCCAATAGTATGCGCCCCCCGGGCCCCCCAATAGTATGCGCCCCCCGGGCCCCCTGAGCCCCAGCCCGACCCTACCTATCACTCATTCATCCATTTTCATTAATTCCATTCAAGCATTTTTTTGAAAAATTCAATTGCAATATGTTTGTGCCCATGTTTCCTGAAATTCTTTGAAATTAATCAAATACGCTGTTCAACATTTCAAGAGTTACAACACGTCTGTTATTCGTCAACTTTTCTGATATTCCGAAATGAGTCAGTTACGTTTTCTCAAATAGGTAGTAGGTGACTACGGTATTCAATGAAAGAGTTACGATATTTTTGTGATTTAGTCAACTGGTCTTTGTGATTTTGAATAATTTATTTAATTTATTCGTTAACACATTTTATATTAGGCACGTACCGTGCAGAGGTTGTGGTGATGGTCTTTCAAATTTTATATTTTGTTTCGAATTTAATGTAAAATCTAATGTTGCTTGCTTATTCAATGGGTTTTCCTACAAATAAAGGATAATTGTAGATTACCTAGGTTTATTATATTGAATGTGAATATAAGACCTACCTACCCTCTTATTATACGAGTAAGTAGGTATTGAGGCACGAAGAGGGGAAGGGGGACACAATTCCGAAATTTTCCGCTGAGTGTCGAAGAATGAGCTCAAACATTATTTATCGTCACCCTACTTATGATAGGACCTACCTACCTTGAATTTGATTGCTACATAACTAAATTTGAATGGGGAAAAACTTGGTGGGGAAAAAACTAAATTCGTCTGGGAAATGATACATTTAGGTCAATCAGGAAGTATCCCTTCCCACCACGATCCCACCTCTGATCAGGGGGTCATGAGATAAGATTGATATGATGTCGAGTTCAAGGTCAAAATGTCATAGTAGTAATAACTGCTACGTCCGAGAACACAGATTTTTTAACCTACTTGGTGGTCTGGTGTCTTGACCTTTTCTACGAAGCTGAGCCAAAACTTGATGATCCCCTGTGAATTTCGCATGCAAAAACATGAAAAACTCAATCAACAAAGTATTGTTCGTGTTTGGTGTTCGTCAGTCTGGAAAAAACAATAACACGATCGTCAACTTCATGCGAATAGAGTTATTGTGTCGAGTACTTGAATACGGAGTACCGTCCGTGAAAAGGAAGATATTGGCAGGCACAGTATGACACCAAGCCAGAATAGAATCCTTCCAGAATATTCAACAGCTGCATAATTTTAGCATAATTGCAGTTTCATAAGTATTTGGCCAAATATTCGTGAATCAAAATCGCGAAAAAGGGGAGTTTTCAAGGTATCTTCGATGTCTAGTTCGGCCCGCCCTTCTCATTACATATTCATGAAGGGCTCATAATATGGAGGGGAGCTCGAATTGATGGGGTTATTAATAGAAAAAAACGAACCTGGCGCAACATAAATGAGGAGGATGTTGCTGAAATATTCACTAGACTCCTCGCCTCAACGATTTTTCCAACAACTCAGGTCCTGCTTTTCAGTATCATCGGTGTAGAATGAATACACTCGAATAAATTAGATACGATGGGTGGGTAATTCAAATTCACAGGTTTTTCAATAAGTACGTACCTACTCGCTACCCGGCGCTGTCTTTTTATACGAGTGTTTGTTGAGAAGATTCACTGACGAAACAAATTTCTTGGGGGCAATGAGTAGGTTCCCATTCGTAGATTATTATCATCCGAGAGTTATGTCATTCATTTATATAACGAAATTCGCAGTAAGTAACTAAGGAACCTTCTCAAAGTGTAAAAGTAGACGAGAGTAACGAGTGACGAGTAACTTGGTTCGGTGAAATCGAAAAAAATTGCATTTGACCAGCTGATCTTTGAACGGGGATTTAGCCTACTCGGGAAGATTTGCGATGCACACTCGTGTTTTCATTCAACCCTCAAGTCCTTACGGGGAGTGAATACGGCCGCTTAATACGAAGGTATATTTTGGCCATCAACTTCGAATAGATCACAATTTTTAGAGTCGAATGAGACCTCACGGATCATTTTGAGACCAACCGTTCGCTCCCAACAAGGACTCAAGGGTTGAAGAAGCAGAAACACGATTGTCAATCGCAAATCTTCCCGAGTAGGCCAAATCCCCGTTCAAAGATCAGCTGACCAAAAATGCAACTTTTTGCCATTTCACCGAACCGTTTCTTGTTTACTTTGAGAACCTTCCTTAGTTACTGAATTTCGTTATGAATGAATGTCACAACTCTCTGATAATAAGAATTAAAAGTAGGTACCTGTAACTACTCACTGTACCCTAGAATTGATTATAAACCTCGCGGTGTAGGTATTTAGATAGGTATTTATAGGATCTTTGTAGATGGGCGATCTATACAGAAAATAATGAACCGTTGTATAATCATTTTTTTAAATTCGATTTCTGGATTCTACGTAGATTGTAAGACATCAAATTTCTAGGGGGGTAACATTATTTTTTCTCGTTCTCGGTTGCAAAGTTTCATTATTGAAAATAATAAACCAATAGTTTGTTGGTTGATATATAGTATTTTGTGGACAAATTTAGCTTTGTTAGATTGTGTTCCTCTCAGTCTCAATCACCAAATAGACCAAAAACCAAATATAGCACGGAAAAATACTGAGTCAATTAGGGTTTTTTCTCTCCTGAAATCGGAGGGTTTTCCGCCGAGGAAAAAAACAGAAGCAGGAAAACAGAACTGGCTTGGACGGCTTCACAGTTCCCGGAAAGAGTGGGGGAAAAATAAGATGAAAGAAAAACATCTTGTGCGATGTTTCCCAGTACTTCCCTCACCCGTAGAAACCTGAAAAACGTCGTTTTTAGCACATTTTTCTAGATTTTCTCACAGACTGATTGAACGATTTTGATGGAATTCACAGGTCTTACTCTTCTTTCAAGTAATAACAGGCTCCAATACCCCTCATCTCCACAAAAATATTGCGAGGTCCGAATTCAATGTTAAAATCAACGGAAATGTCTATTTATAAGAGCCGTTTGCGAGAAAAGCTGAAAAGTGTGCTAAAAACGAGGTTTTTCACCTATTTTGAATATTTTCCCTCGACCTTAAGTGCTGAAATTCTTAGTTTTTCATCCTCAATCATGTAGGGAAACCAATCCTAGAAATGGGATTTTTTCATCGTTCTTGTACTGCTGGCAATCCTGCCCATACACATACGTACATACATAGTGCGGAATTACATACCTACACTTTTCCAAAACGTGGAGAAAATTTATCAATTGTCGATTGGGACCATTGTAAAGTGGTTTTTCAGAAATTGGGTTTTCTGCTGATCGCAATACTTTCATTTCACCTTTCAGGTGGTCGAAGGGAAGTAAAAGATGGAAAGTGAAACAGCCGAGGGTTATGGACCGTTCACACGGTCACGATACCCTTGAACGGATTATCAAAAAAGTGACAGTCATACAGCACGAGTCATGTCATGAGCGAATTTTCGATTTTTGAACTATAATATTTGTTTAAGATAATTGACCATCAAGATAATTAATTCATTTATTTATTGTAGAGTGCGGACTCTAACATGTTTCAATGTTGAAAGGTAGGTACCTAATTAAAAAAAAAAAAAAAAAACGTTTCTTATTGCGATTCTTGAACCTTAGGTACTTTTCAAACTTTAATCCCTTCGAGAAGGTGCTAAAAAAAAATTCAACCCAACGAATTCATCGTGTCTTTTATTATTAGCTTAGTCATTAATCTTACTAATATAATATACGATTAATGACTAAGCGGACAAGCCCGCACAATAAACCTACAAGTAAGCTCTTACCTAACTTGTTACCCTAGCATAAGGAACATAGTACTTAACTAAGAACCTCGATGCGGTGTAGGTCTCTCCTCTGTTAACTATAGATCGATCCCTGATGAAGCAACACATACCTAGTTGCGAAACATGTCGGATAATGGATAATAAACCAGAGTTAAACAGAAAGATAGCCAAGATCCTTGCACCTCAACCCATAATAGTAAATATTGTTTTAGTTTCTAAGAAAAGTTGAAGACCTGAGACATCCGCGTCGAATGAGACCAACGCCAGCTCACTAACACAGGAGCCATGATTATTGGTGATTTTTCGAAGTTTCCCGTTTTTGTTCCTTTTTCGTTGACACGACTTAAAAAGTCAGGAAAATGAGAAAACTTTGAACTATTCTAGATATAGGGACATAATTATTATCATTATTATTATTGTGGTCTATTGGGAATAAGAGCGAAATTTTCTACAAGGCACGATTATTGTGGAAATTCGTCCGGGAAACCCCCAATTTGAGCCACGACTGTGCTACGGTCCTATGGCGTTTTCATTTTTACGATCCCAACTCTTTTTATTACACCCAATCATTATGTTATGTATCCCAATTTGGTGGCCCTCGTGATAACCCGAGGATTGTTGACTGATTTGTTTAGAAATTAAAGTCGTTAAAAGCTCTCGCAACAATGACTGTATGAGAGGTGTTACTCTAGTTATGGTAGCGCACAGGAGTAGGTTATGCCCCATTGTTCTCTCGACCACCCCCAGTAAAGCCTGAAACATTAATCACGTTTTAAGCGAAGCTCCTCCGTAAGGAATTCCGCACTGCGAAATGGAGCCATAAGAAGGCACTTTACATACCAAAACTTATAGAATAAGCAAACAAGTAATTCAGCGTCAACCCTACATAATCAATTATTTGTCCTTCTGTAATGGTGTAAATGGGTACCTACTAGGTTTCATTGTTATTTCATTATCTATACATTTACCTATATACTCTATTCAATGAACTGAACTACTTACCCGTTCCGTGGAAAAATTACCAGAGGGTGACTTTAAACTAGAATTCAGTTCTTGAGAATCGGTCGGTAGAAGAAAACTCGGATTATAACAACCGCCAGCGTTTCGGATAATTCATTATCCATCCTCAGGAATATAATCAACGGCTGGTGAGATCACAAAAGTTAAGATGGTAAGCTTGATGATGAGATATAAAAGATTAATGGGTAATTCAGTGTGGAACCACTTTGCAAAACAACCTACAGGCAGCCAACCTAGGTAGCTGAGGCTTATTGTGGAAGTTACGAGGCAGGCTGAAAAACTTGAACTTGAGGCTATAATTATTTCCGAAAGAAAAATATTTTGGAAAAACTGTTGTGCAAATCAATCTTCTTCTGTTGATAAAAAGTGATGTAAGAAAAGAATCCATTTTTCATCAAAGGTATTGTATGAAAGGAATGAATTGTTTTGAAAATACTACTAATCTTTTTGTAACTGTTCAAGTACTGTATATTGACGTGTACTGTAATTTTATGGAAATTTCTTTCAAAATTATATCTTCTTTTTTAAAGTAGAGTTTAGAGCTAAAAATCGCCAAAATAAATGAAGATTTTGAAAGTGCTGAATCCGAATTTGAGGTCAAAAATGCGAATTTCTGACCTTTTGAGCACACTCTATCAATTTTCGATGTATCAGCGTAAAATATCGATCATCGATACGTATCGGCTTCATCGTTGTAGATAAAAAATATCGATATATCGGATAGTTCGATATTATCATATGGAATTGTGCGCCGCTAATACGTAACCTTCAAACAAGGAGCGCTATGTTTAGGCTAGGCAAATAATGCGAATTAAATTCAATAAATTCCACTTAAACTGGAAGTATCTACGTATTTCATTTTCCATAGCCAGATCCACCTCTGTCTCTGCGCCTCTTTTGGGCCACTTTCTTCTATTTACTCTGCTTGTCCAACAAACAAACATACAACAACGTTTACCTGCTGAGTAGGATATAATAAACCATTGTGTACACAGTAATCAATAATAAACAGCAGCGTTTTCTCTTTATATTATTCTTGTGGAGATATTTTTCTGTTAGTCGTATAATATGTTGTACGATTGGCTTTTTGTCTTGATGACAAGGAAGCTTTCACAAAAATAATCAATAAAACAGAACATGTGGAGGAAGATAGACACATTGAACTGAGTTTTGATGAAAATGTATCAAACTAGAGTTTTTCTCGGCCACGGTATTCGATTGATCGTGAATATCGTGACTTCTAACGAATTTCTCTTGAGTAGTTATGTTTACCAAACGAATGACGTAATAAACCCGACGTTATTCCACCTTTGAAACCAGTCACTAAATCCGGATTTTCCACTGATCTCTTCCAATATTTATTATTTCTTCGACCTCTCCCGATATTCCAAACCATCAGTTTCCATTCGTCCGCACGCCCATAAAACTGCGAGTCATCTGCGAATATATTAAGCGCCTGTATCAGCAACGTTTGTAGTCAATTTAACCCCCGCTTTTCATCCTAATGGCCCTTTTGCCGACTCCCCAGCCTCGTCCGCTGAGTCCATCCACTCGTTTTGAATCAGTGAGCAGCCGGCTGAGATTCCATTATGACAAAACCGTCCGGTTCGACAGAGCTAAGCTCGGGACAAAAGCGATAGAATGTGGAAGTATTGTTTGTCCCTGTTGCCGGGTTTTAACTCCCTATTATTCTGTCAACAGCGAGGGGTGGGTTGATTAACAAAAAAATAGCTGGGTATTATATTGGTAGGTATTGGAATAAGGTTTTATTTAAATGTGGACTTCTCTCCACAATTGTGGTTTTAGAGGTTGAAATATCGCTTATAAGTCTACCAAAGGGATCAGAAGCTTGGTCTTCACTTTTGTGAGAAGACAATGTTTTTCATCCGAAATGAACATTTCTTTTAATTCAATTAAAAACGCTGCAAATGATTGCACAACGGTTTTCTTCCTTTATGGACCCCATTGATGAAAAAATTCCACATAATCAACTTTTAGCACACTTTCCGGTAATTTTTGTCAATGATTTTATAGTTGGTGCTTATCTTTATACCACAATGATTATATATAACAAGGGTCACAATTAAAACTACCTACCTGTACTAACCTATCATTATCATCTGAGAGTTGTAGGTAACGTACACCGGTAACTAATTAATGAAGTCCATAAAAGTAAATATTGATCACTGTTTCATGAAAACGGAAAAAACGCTGCAAATTATTACGCAACCTTTATCATTTTCTATATATAAGTATACAAAACCCATCTGCAGGTGTCCTATTTGTATATATATTTGGCAAGTAATTATAATATAACCTACATAATATACCGTAATTATACCGTGAGATTCTCAATGAAGTGTACAATGAGTACCTACCTGCCTGTGATTATTATAATCCGGGAGTTGCTGGTTTTCAATAACGTAAACAGTAACTAACGAAGCTTATCAGGTATGACAGTAAACAAGAAACTTGGTTAGGAAGGAGAAAAACTTCTATTTGATCAACTGATCCTTGGACGAGAATTCGGCCTTCTCTGAGGATTTGCGATTCACACTCGGTTCTAAAATGCTCCGCGAGGTCTCAATCGACGCTAAAAATTGTGATACATTTAAAATCGATGGAAAAAATATACTTTCCTAAGTACTCAAAGTTTCCGAGCAAGGGCCTTTTGCTTTTTTTTTTTCATTTTATTTCCCTAGCTAGAAAAATTCAAATAGGAAGTGTGGCGTATTCATTACAAATAACTATAATTAACTGAGTCCTTCATAAAATCCTACTCGCAAGAAACGAGAAAATACCTACGACGAGAAAATATAAAATAAATTCAGTAAACTCGCCGATGTGCACCAAAGGCAAATTTGGGGACGCCCGACCGCGAGTGCAGGCAATAGGACGAGGGTTAAAAAAGCAACCTCTCGAACCTCCGCAAGAGCCACGAAAACCATTTACCTAATTACACCTCGGAAAACATCGAGCGAAGCCTCGGTATTTTCGCTACGAGTCCTCTAACGTCAAGGAACGAGGGAAGAAGAATAAAACCTACATAGAGAAATAATCAGCGGTCGTTGGAACGAAATAAAAGAAGAAATTCGTACGACCATTCCGCACAATGAGGACACGGCTAAAAGCACGCAGAGAAGCCGGCATCAAAATTACCGAGAGGGCAATTTCAATTTTTTCGGAATATAACAAAATGTCCGCCCGATCCCTTTGCATCTCATGCGGAATAACTTTAGGCAACTACAAAAACTTTATTGTAAAACAGAACTAATAATTTCATTTTGTCTTCATTTCAAGATGTATTTTGTTGACATTTTTTGTAATTTTGTACGCCTACTCAATGTAGAAATAAGTCAAATAAATAAGGCTGTTTTTTTATTCGCAGAAATAAAAATTTTGTTTCATTTATGGAAGGAAATTACTTCCCGCGCAAATTTGAATGTTCAAACGATTTTTAAAACACCAAATGCTTGCATCCGAGTCTGCAACACATTGGGACATTTTATGTCTCTAAAGAAGGGAATCAGGGGCCTTCGAACAATGCTACATCACCTACCCCAGTAGCGTAGTTGTTATACTTAATTAATTGTAGTGTTTATCATAAAAGAATTGGTAATTTACTTGCTCTAATTCACATACCTATTAGTGAACAAACTGACGGAATGTTAACGTGCTCTACAAAGAAGGGGGTCAATATGCATACAAATGAACATCATGGTATTTAGGGATAAATTGAGAGCTTTCCAACGAGTGGTGTACGATTTTTGTGCGATGAAAATTGCTGAAGTTACTTTCCTCTAGCTACATATTGGTTGTAAGTGAAAATCATCACAATTATTTTGTAACAAATTTGGTAACGCTTTTCGAGTTATGTGCCAGAGCAAAGACATAAAATGTCAAAATACGAGTACCTACCTACCGGAAAAAACGGATTCTCAATATTTTTGTGGCCGCCGTTTTAGTGATATGATTCAGATTGATAATTCCAGGATTAATAATTTCAGGGCCAAATGAAATCCTCTTTGTACGTCTGAGGTCGTTTAACTGAATTTCAGTAGAAAAAATAACGTGGTTAAAATGATGTTTTTCCGCATTCAAACTTGAATTACTCCATGAATTCGATGAGGAATCGCAAATTCAACCATACCATTAGAAAGCTTAATAAATTTGCAAGTTTTCCTGAAATTTGAGAGCTTCCAGCACGTGTTTTGGAAATGCAGTTAACGTACAAGTATTTTCAGAAACTTTTTTTTTTTTAAATGGTCAATGCTCGAACTAGAATTGCGGTCCTTAGGAGTTCGTTTTTGATTATTAATGTGCATTGGGTGTACAGTAAATTTAACGCTGAATCCAAAAATGTGGTCAAAAGTGGAAAGAAATTGTTTCAAAGTGAAGAAATGTGGGTTTTTATGGCAAAAACGTGGTTTTCTGAAAAAAAAACTTAAAAAAAATCATATCTTGAGAACGGATTGAGATAGAAAGGTGCTGTTGGTGGCATTCTACCCCATTTTGTGTCTAGTTTCACCCAATTTTTTTTCGCTTCCGTCCTGAATCACCCTGTATAATATGCGGATCTACGCTTCGGAACTTACCTGCATTCTTGACCGCGGGGCTGGGGGCACCCCGCAGGCCTGTAAACTACCGGTGTACTCGTGTTTCACTTGGTACACAACTCTTCTATTCCAAATGTTCCTCAGTTCTAGTGGTAAAAGTAAATTAGCAGGTAGGTACATCTGTGTAATTCATTCATATTTTATCAATTTTCAAGTCATACTCTTAATGGCCACTTGGGTCATGGTAACGTCGAAATGAATTTCGAAATTAACAGCGAACGATGAAAGGATTCATAACCTCTTTGAAAACGTTCCGCTGAGCGGTCGAGAGAAATATTTCCCCAAATCACTTTTTCCCTTTCTTTTTTTCCTCACTAAAAGATTAATTTTCACGAGGATTCCAGTAGAGCAGCCCGATGGGAAGTTAGGTCGGATTCTTGGAGTTTTTCACACTATTGTGCTCCGACGGAACAAAGGCTGATAGAGAGCCGCTCTGGTTAACCCTTTCACCTCTCATTTCCTGGCTTCACTTTATTTCCTAACGATGGAATTCTACCTCACTTTTGCTCGATGTGTTGAAACTTATAATCGTTTTGGAGCTGTTGGGAATTCCGGTATGTCGTAATATTGCGTTTTCCATTTCAAATTCGGATTCAGCACCCTTGAAACCCATTAGTTCTCATTTTCAGCTCAAAATGTTCATTAGGTTCGCTGTAAAAAGGGTGAGAAAATCACAAGTGACGTCATCTTAGGGTTGCTACGAAAATAGAAACCAAAATTCCCTGACTTTTCCAGGTTTTTCAGACCGTAGAAGTGATTTTTCCCTGAGCTTTCCTATGCGTTTCAATAGTAATCCCGTACAATACCTGAAAATTTCACCGAAATTGGTGGAGCAGTTCTACTCCGAATTTGAGCGAAATCTGCCCTTTAGGTACTGAGGAATTGTAGTTTCACGAATTTCACGTTTGCTAACACGTACATGCTACTAATTGCGCTACTAGCGATGGCGATGGAATCAATTGAGGACCGTCACGGGGCTAACCCGCACGTAATAACTGAAAATGCCATCAAAATCGGACCATGGCTCCATTTAGTTTTGCCTGGGACTAGGAATTTACCACAGACTGACAGGCCGACAGCCAGACAGACAGAAATGGAAACAAAATTGTTCAGAACGCTCTGAAACGTGAAAAGCACGTGGCAATTTTAATTTGTTGAGGACAAAATTTGTTTCATTTCTTGCTCGAATACATAGCTTCCGAGGGTCCTTTGATATTGAGGAAGCAATTTGATTTTGTATTGATAAATGCCTGAAACAGACTTGTAACTTACAGAAATGCTGATGATTAATTCTTCAGTGTAGATAAAAAGAACGAAAAATGAAAAAACGCATTTATTAAAATTTGTAGGTGGTTATTCAAAGCATTAGTCTCACCACGAACTAATAAGAACCTACACTTTTAGATCGTATTCCAGAAGATTTTCAATTTTCCCTGACTTTTCCAGGTTTTCCCTGACCACTTTATTTTGCCTGAATTTTCAAGGTTCTCCATACCTTGCATCTGTTCTGATCATTACTGATGCCACCCACGATCCATGAGCTGAAGGAAAGTTTGTTCCTCAAGGTGGTGAAGGACTCCCTAATAGGGGCTGAACTCCATCCGTTGGAGGAGTTTCCAAGTGTTCAGTGGACCTGTAGAGTGATTTCACTTTGACGCTCCCATTTATTTCATGTTTTATCTTTAGGTTTGCCCAGAAAACCGGTTGACGTTATTTAGGTTCCGCAAAAGACGACTGCTGAGGGACCCGCCCGGGCAGGCGGGGGTCGGTGAAGTCAATTAGGTCAAAACTTCCAAACCCATTTTCGGTAACTTTCGATCGTCGAACACCCCTCATATAGCATCTTTTTGGAAAGCCCTCACAAACATCTTTCAAATTACAAAATAAAAAAAAAAAACGCAACAATGCAAGTTCCCCGAGAATGCCAGAATGGGCGTGAAGCCGGCTGTTCCATTTTATTCGTTAAACTGGAAGATTTCAGTGAGAGCTTTCCAAAAATGTGCTGCATGTGGGATATCCTATGATTTGAAGTGAGCGAAAACGAGTGCCGTAAGAAAGATACAGATGAAGTCACCCACCTCGCGCCCGCCTGGGGGGGCACACTCCGCTCAACAGAACAGATGACGTCACCGGTGATCTTCTCACCCATTTTACAGCCAATCTAATGAACATTTTGAGATGAAAATTGGTAATCTAGGGTTTCCAACGGTGCTGAATCAGAATTTAGAGTCGAAAAATGCGAAATTCCGACACACCGGAATTTCTCATTGCCCATTATCGAACATAGGCTGAATACATGCGGGCTAGCCCCCTCCCGGGGGTCCATAGATGAATTTCATCATGATTGAATCAGCGGCAGACTCTGCGCATGCGCTAACGCGGAATTCACCAAATTTCGTTCTTACAGCCCTCATGACCACTGTTTCCATTGGATGTTGTTCAAATTTCCTTGGACACTATGAGACATTTCCATTGGGCAGAGTATTTCTATTTTTTTCAACCTGGCAGCTGTTCTCCACAATTTCTCTCTTCAATCTTCGTTTCTTGAGATGTTTTCCTAAAATTATATAACAATCGACTCTGAGCACTAATTACTGGGTCATACATACTACCATGCGTTAATCTATAGACGTCCAACGACTATAATCTATGAATGAGGAAATATAATGCTCATCTACTCCCAAACTAGCATTTAAAAATCCATCATCAACGAAATGAATACTCAACCGGTGATTCAGTACGACGCTACCCCTAGTGCCATCTTTAGGCTATTGTTATGAAAGTTCTGCTATCCTGGTGAGTCCTCGGTGAAGTAGAGACTTTGATTCGTTCCAGCGGAGTTGAACTTTGATCTTTCCTTACCCTGCTTTATGCCTAAACTCAAATCTCTCTCTCTCTCTTCAGATCTAATATGATTCTGAGACGAGCAAGTTTGAAATGGTTGAAGTTTTATAGAGAGGGACTTTCAGAACTCACATGTAAATGAGCTGGATGGGGGTAGGAGGTATACGTGTATAGCGCTATTTGGCCGAAGTTACTTGGAGGCATCACAAAATCCAACGAAAATTTAGACGCGTTTGAATTCATTATTATAATTAATTAGAGCTGGAAGTACTTATAACCTACATAGGCTTTTGCGCTCACCTCCCAACTAAAGAGACATGCTGACTCATGAAGATCAGATTTCCTATACAGTGAGTGTAAGCAAATATGTTTTGACGAACTTCAGGAGTCAGTTCTACAACTAATTTCCAAGAAAGGTTTCTTTTAGTGTTTTTTAACCCCTTCGCATTAGTGCATTTCGCTTCCGAGTTAATCAAAGGTAGCGAAAGCTTTGTTTTCACTTTGAAAATCAAAAAAAATTGTTGTTCTCCAAAATTGAAATTTCCACTTCAGGTTTCAGAACTTTCTGAACAAATTTGGTTCCTTACCTGTCTATCTGTCCGCATTTCCTTGTTACAGTCATATCTTCCAGACTTTTAATCCGATTTTTTTTCTTCTAATTTCCAGGGATTGTGCAGGTAGGGGCCCTTGAGTGCCCATATGAATTTCACAATGATTGAATCAACGGTACGCTCTACGCATGCGCTAACGTAAATTTCGTTCACGATTGCGTTGTCGACTGTCAGTCTAAAGTGAGAATTATCAACACGATCAAAAGTTTTGAACTTACATAATTTTTTTTTTTCGGACGAGAGGAAGCTATTTCCACTTGGCAGAGTATTTTTCATGACTTTGATCTTATATAATTGGAACAGAAAGATGTTAGCCTTAAATTTCCTATATGGAAAGCGCTTCAACTATCAACAGTTGATTTTGAAGGCTCATAGTCAAAAGTTCAAATTTTGAGAATTTTCCGACGTTGACAAAGCTACGTGAATAGGAATAATATCTGGGCTTTTTTCGGGGAAATTCAATAAATACTCATACCTAACAAAATCAGGACAATGGTGCTAGTAAGAGAAAATCCACTAGTCCGGAAAATCCAATATTTTGCAGAAATCAATTTTCACCAGTCGAAATGAATCGTGAGTAGACTGACAAAAATGGAAAACTAAAAATTACTTAACCGTTGGAAAGTTGGCATCTTGGTGATTAGCTACATAATATTGTTTTATAAGCGAACATTTGTTTGAAAGTGATGAAAATTCCGATAAATCCTCAAAGTTTGAAATTTAGGCTGAGTTTTGATCATTTAAAATCAATTTAGAGACAAATAGTAGGTATGGCTTACTTATATATAACATTTAATTACCTTTACAAGGGTTCATTAATTTTTAATGTCACATTGAGAGTTGAGGAAGTTATGGCTATTATAATAATATAGGTAGTTTTACTGATATATAGTATAGTGATATAATTATGTTAGAAATTAGGAAGTAGATATGAAATTAGTTCCTAGTTGTAGAGTCGGCTCCTGAAGTTAATCACAACTTATCTGTTGACACCCTTTACGCATAGTCTTTCACAAAGCTCTCCGAGCTATTTTGATTGCGCTAAATTATGTAAATAAATTCATTACCTAACAGTACTGTAGTGTACCTAGGTGCTTTTTTGAACCACCCCATCATGCTCATTTTCTAAAATCGCTGTTTGTTGACAGTTCATGAATCTCATCAATTTCTTATGTATATGCACTCTTCTTATTGATATTGCTTCCTCACTACCGAAGGTAGGAAGCTATGTATTCGTGCAAGAAATAACGGAAATTGTTGTCCTCCAAAATCAAAATGTCCACTTGCTTTCTACGTTTCAGAGCTTTCTGAACAATTTTGGTTCCGTGTCTGTCTGTCTGTCTGTCGGTCTGTCTGTCGGTCTGTCTGTCGGTCTGTCTGTCGGTCTGTCTGTCGGTCTGTCTGTCTGTCTGTCTGTCTGTCTGTCTGTCTGCCCGTCCGTCCGTCCGTCCGTCCGTCCGTCCGTCTGTCTGTCGGTCTATGGTCAATTCCTTGTCCCAGGCAAAACTACATGAAGATGTGGTCCGAATTTGATGCAATTTTCAGGAATTGTGCGGGTTAGCCCCCTATCAATTTCATCGCCACCGGACCACTAGTAGCGTGAGCGCATGCGCCAACGTGAATTCCCTGAAACACCTGTATCTTAGTTCCTAATTGACCTATTTTGCTCAAATTTGCAGGGTAGTT
>JAEMON010000006.1:26550618-26564277 GCA_030264115.1 Lygus lineolaris
ATATATGGCAAAACAACGTTTGCCGGGTCAGCTAGTAATTAAATAGAATCCACACCAACAATTTGCGTACAAGTCCGCATCACAGTGATTCATTTCAACGATATCCTAGCAACGAAAGATAATAATAATTATGTTTCTGTAACTGTAATGAATCTGTAACACTGTAAACATAATAATTTCTTACCAACAACTGCTTTGTTTATCGGTTGCGTATTTTAGTTCTCGTGGCGATTTTTGAGTTTTTTCTGACAAAGCAAGTTTCGAATTTATGAGCAACAGCGAAATTTGATATGCATAATTTAGTCACGCGCAATAAGTTTTCAAACTAAGGAAAACAGGTAGGTAAGTTGGTTTTTCGGACACATGAGAATTCCCCATTATCGTGACTGCGAAAATGAGCGTAAAAACCCCTCTCGTGTGCCGGACAGCCATAAATTGTAACGGGGAGTTCATTACCCTTTTCGGACGTATCAAATGGGACTCCCGATCGTTACGAGTAGGTCGGTACTGCGTTTGACCGAACGTGGAGTCAGTAGACTTTTCACTATAGAGAGACACCGTCACTACCAAGGAGAAACTAATTCAATTCAGAGTTGCCAGATAACTATTCCAAAATAATTGACACAATAATTCAAGTCGAAAGACACTCAAGTCATAAGAGAAAATAAATAGTAAGAACCATGAGAACCATTCTCTCGTGAGAGAATGGTTTCGTCAGACATTATTAGAAGTTGGAAAGACCTACTAACTCTCGTATTTTATCACATAATGTGTAAAAATATACACAGAACATGTACCTACCTAGGTTAGATGTAGGAGAAGCCACACTTTTTCCAATGAATCGATGACATCAGTTACAACTAGACCCATTTTCGGTAACTTTCAATCGTCGGATGCCCATCTATAGCACCTTTTGGGAAGCCATTATTAAGATCTTTCAAATGACTAAATGAAAGAAAAAACGTCTGCTAAGTGTGGCACACAGCTTCCTCGTATCCATAACATGATATAACATATATTATATTAAAAAATCATCTAAGGGATTATTAGTACCTGCACAATCCCTGAAAATGCCATCGAAATCGGATGAAAATTGTCAAAGTTAGGAGAACTTCACGTTTGCGCATGCGCAGTAGATACCGCTGATCTAATCTTGATGAAACTCGTAGGGTACCATCAAACCTTCGATCTTCAACTACCCTAAAAATTTGAGCGAAATCGGACCATTAGGTCGCGAGGAATTGATGTTTCTAGGATTTTACGTTTACGCATGCGCAGAGGCTACCACTGGTCGGCTGGTGATGAATTTCATAGGGTACCATCTGGGGCCTAACCCGCGTAATCCCTAGAAATTTCATCAAAATCGGATGTAAGTAATGTGGAAGTTATGCGTGTTGCGAGGATTCCCGGACACACAGACAGACAGACAGACACGAAACCCCAAATTGTTCAGGAAGGTCTAAAACGTAAAACGCATGTTGAAATTCTGATTTCGAAGATACAAAAATTTTCACATCCTAAAAGTGAAAATAACCGAACCAACCGCTACCTTGGTAGATTCGGAAGTAATAACCACTCAAGTTGCCCATTGCCGCAAACAGCATCCAAAAATTGGGTGAGAAAACGGGTACAGCGAACTGCATGACTTTCTTGGCCCCTCAAGTAGAAACCAAGTTTTTCCAAGTAACAAAAAATAATCACTCGTCAGGTGTGCTGCTTACCTAGGTGCCAAAATCCCTATCCCGCTGTATCCCGAAACAAACACCAAACTTCGTCCCAGGAAGGAAATTCCTGGACGTCTGGCAACCCTGCTCTAATGGTAATAGCAACCGGTAAAACCCTCAATAGTTAAGTGGTTTTCCCAACAATTACAAGCAAGGCGTTCGGCTGAAGGGTTTACAATGCAATCTCATATGACGACGGAAGTCCTGATGCGCTCGAGAAGTGTCTTGTTTTGATTTTGATGCCTCGTGAGGACTCATCAAGAAGTTCAATGCAGTTCCATGAAGTTCAGTCAGCATCGACGCGTTTGGATCAAATCTATAATAGAATAATAATTTGTCTCATAAGTAAACCTATTATTTTCAATATTTCATCCCCCCACCCCCCAGATCACTAGCTACTTTGATTTATCCCGGGGCAACTTACGAGTACTTTATTTTTTCGTAGGTAATAAAATGGCTATTTTATCTTTACCTCCATGGCAGCACTCTTTCATGCGATCATAGCGAATTCTCGCGGAAAAGTGCCGTATCAAATTCGCGGATCTCGCGGGCACCTGTTGAAACTGGGAGGTTGGAGGCTTTCCCGGCAGATCGCTCAAGCTCATGCACCAACCAAAGGGATACGCCCACGCCCCTTTCAAACCACCCTTCATCCTCTCTGGTAAAATAATATTTTGAATACCCACGTCAAAGTCGAGAACAGTTTCAATCAATAAAATTAGGTAGGCACCTATTGTAGTAAGGGAAATTGAATGTTTTTAAACATTTAATAATAAATTTAATGATTGAATACCTAGTGAATTGAATTAATAGGTAGGGAGTTTCTTTCTCGATAGTTTGGTCAATTGACAGGGGCGGATCGGGGAAATCTGCGCCCTACGCCAAGCTTGAAACGCGCCCATTCTTCAATTAATAATAATAATTAATACCCCCCCTAACAACAAATAAACAACATCAATTTGTGTATACGAAAATTTCAATTGTAATCCTTTTGTCACAATTATGTCACTTCACATTCGTTTGTGTGAGTCTATGTTCATTTTAGGAAGGTTTGTGGCTAACACAGCACTTCACTCTTGTTTTTCTAGCCTTCTTTTCCTGTCCCAAAAATTGCATTGCATCCCTGTGAGCAGAGTTGACAACAGGCTGCTCTGTGTCATCGGTGCAGCTGAGTTTACGGAGTCATCTAATTCCATCGAAGCCCCCTTACAAAGCCTGATGCAGTTTAAAATATTTCTGGGAAGGTTTTGAGCCAAACGCAGTTCCATGTTGGGGAGAACAAAATGATTCGCGAGTTCAAGTAGGAAAAGCTATCTCTTGCTGTTATTTCGAATATCACACTCTGGACATTCTGACGTCCATATAATGAAGCTATTGACTGCACCAGTGTCTATTAATTGGTATTGTCGGTGATGGTGCAAACGCGGTGGAAGTGCATGACAATAATATAAGGACAGCCATAATATGTGTTACTTAGTTTTGCTTCAGAATCTGCAAGGAAGCTTTGTTTTCACTTTCGAAATGAAATTTTTTTTTGTGCTCAAAAATCAACATTTACACTCGCATTTTACGTATCAGCGCATTGGTTCCGTGTCTGTCTGTCCACATTTCATTGCCACAGCCATAACTTCCACAATTTTGATCCGATTTCGATAAAATTTCCAGAAATTGTGCGGGTTAGCCCCTGGTCACTGCCCTAATGATTCCATGCGCATCGGACCACTATTATACGTGTGCGCATGCGCAAACATGAATTTCCTGAAACTACGATATCTCAGTTCCTGATTGACATATTCCGCTCAAATTTGAAGGGTAGTTGGGGGATGACTCCAAGACAACCACCTACGAATTTCGTAACCACTGGATCAGTAATAGCTACTGTGCAAGCGCAAACTTTAAATTTGTTGTCATAGTGATGACTCCTCACTAACCGATTCTATACGTCCATGTTACAAAACTGATGAAGCTATACTACTCACTCAACTTGAAAGAAAGTTTTTCATTCGAGCAGGACGAAATTGTGAAACCCGCCCTCACAATTTGGTGTTCTGTGATCTGTATGACCTTTGTAAAATATGATTTTTGTATGTATGTCCCATTTTCAATCAGGACTAAACGTAAAAACTGGAGAAACGCCGTTTTGTCAGCGAATTTTTTGACATCGTGCTTTGTGTTGCCCAAAAATAACAATTTTTTAATTTCTGGTTGTATTGCCCAGCATTCTATCGTCATGAGCATGGCGAACTTGTCATATATCGTTTCTGAAAATTAATTGGTGACATACCGTGAGGTACACGAGGAAGCTTCTGTGCCATGTCCTTGGCAGTGTATTTTTGTCATGGCTCTACAGACTTGGAAATTACCCCACGGCCACAACTTGGCGTTTGAATCGATTCAGAGTCATTATTTTGCACTCCACCTTACGATTTATCTCAAACTGAGTGCTAATGAGTAAACATACGAAAGAATGTGCTAATATTGACATGCATTCATACCAAACTTGGAAAATTTGGACCACTCTTGTAACTGACTTACCCCACTCGGTAGCAGACGAGTTACATCATTGTCTTCCGAAAATTTCAAACCATGAAAGTTCCATTTGTATAGAATTGAGAGAGCACCTGCACAATGGTTTCAAAGTTGACTGGTTTGATGAAAAACCTGAAGAGAATCAATCAACTTCCTGCTCCAACGATCGTACCTATAATTGGCAATTTATCACCAGGTGTTCCGAATCTCTTCTTCTAACCTAAGTGAACATTATTGTTATATTAAGAATGAGGATACCTAAATACTACTGTCTGACAGAATAGATCTTTGTTGTCGCATGTAGGCTGTTGCGAGAAGTTCATCATGGATGTCACGTAGCTCGTAGATACCTTATAATGAGGTATGATCCTATCGTCTACGATGGATCAGAAGGATAGCAGAACTTGCAGGTACGTTTGAGCGACACCGAAAATGAGGGTGAGTTCTGAGTTACCACCTCGAAGGATAGGGGTTCATTTGCTTTTAGGGTGTGGCTGTTTACAAGGAGCCTATTTTCCCCGATAGGCAAGAATAGGTACGTAAGTAGGTAGTTATTCATGTTTCGCCATGCGACTTCGTGGATATACATGGATATGTAGTATTTATTCCTGTAGTGACTGTCATATTTATGAACGGATGAATATTTGGGAGCCACGTTTCTCAGTCACATTTTTGCTCTTACCCATGTATTATTAGGTATGTATTAACATTTTTCATCACTGTACGTACATGACTAATAAATATCTAGACAAAACATTTCTCCCTCCTTCATGGGTCCTACGTCGAAGGGTTTGAAAAACCCATAGATATATGGTTCAGGTTTGAAGTGATCAGACATCCTGATGATTAAGATTGCTGGAATCAGTCAGATTTTGTTTCAAAAATGATGTAATACATTTTGCTAAAGATTCATTTGAGATATCAGCATTTTTCGATATCAAGAATTGACCCAAATATAATTTGTATTATCATAAATCCATGAATATCATGGATGATATCTTGAAAAATGTCTATTGTTGACATCGAATTTCAATTTGGTTTGTTTCTAATTCGTGCGAGAAGTAAGAAGTAAACACAGTTTTGTCCTTTAAAATCAAAATGTCAGAGCTCCAAAGTTTCAGAGCTTGCTGATCAATTCCGATTACTTGCCTGTCAGTCTGTCTGTGAATTGGAACAAAAAATGTCAGTATCATGATGTACGCAATTATTGTATTTTTTTTGTATAGGTATACCTACCTCAAATTCGATCGCTGCATTTTTCTTCAAATACCTATATGATAGTCAGAGCGGGTGCAGCTGGGGTGCATCACATTCGGCTTTCACGCGTGGTCTGGTTAATTAGTTTCATACAATCTCCATGCAGTTTGGAGGCCCCTCCAACTCGTAGGACACTACGTACTCATATCGGCTCTTGGGTAACCTGGAAACTGACATTAGCCTCAAAATTTCCACAAACACATAGCTGCAATGTGGCATCTAGTTGCACAGCAATCACATAATGGGAGTTCCTGAAAGAACCAAGAACCAAAGAACCAGAAGAGTAAATACTGATAACTGCATGCTTCTGTGATATGCAATAGCGTAGGATAATACTGTGGGAAGTACAAACATTACCGATACCAATAAGGTGATTATCATGAAGAAGTCAAGTGGGGCTCATTCGTGCAACCCCTTGAGTTCGATCTGGTACTTTCGGCACACAACTAGGGCTTATCATTATTTCGCGTATTTCTCACCAACAAGCTTTCCACATCTTTCAATTTTGAGTAGTTTAGAGGCATCAGGGACATAATATCCCCTTCCAAAATTTACAGTGACGTAGCTAGGGTGGGTTTCCATCCCGGGCTTTGGCCCATAGGGGGCCTCCAAAGTTTTTGTTTTCTACAAATAATAATGCTAATTCTACAGAATTTGTTCATTGAGCCGCTCGTGTTCGCAGTAAAATCCGGGTTTTCAAGGTTGTCTTTCCACTTACTCCATGTCCCTATCACACGATCCACAGTTGGCGAGACACAGTTGCCCCTCACCACGGCAGGTAGGTCGCAGGTAGCCTACACACACCTAATTTTATTTTTATTTTTGATTTTTATTTTACATATAAAACGGGCAAAGCCCAATTACAAAATATTATTGTTAAAGAATAACTCAAAATAGCTATTCAGCAATGACTTAATTAAAGAAGCAATATGGATCATAAATATACAAGGTTTAACAACTAGACATGAAGCAATAGGCAAAACAGAGAGAGAGAAAAAAAAGAACAAAACGAAATGCTTAACAAAATGAAGAAAGGCTCAACAACGTACAACAAACGATTCCTACCCCAACACTGGTAACTATCTCTGATTAGCCTCTTAATGGAGGGAATATTAAGTTATTAAGTGAGAAGAAATCAAATTCTTGAACAGCAGCCATCAGCGCATTGGCTTCTCTGGGGATTCTAGATAGAGGCCTATGATACAGGTAGTTTGTAGGGTTGAAGGGAACATGGAAAAGCGAAGATGATCGAGAATTGAACTGGGGGACCAAGAAATGAATTTGGGATAATAATTCCGCACAGTCAATTGGCCCACAGAGCAATTTGAATAAGAAGATCATATCGGCACCCCTTCTACGATCTGTCAGTGAGTCTATGCCGCATATCACCATCAACTCGGGATAGCTCACTCTATCCGCCGGAATACCGAGCTTGTATGCAACATATCGCAAAAACTGGTGTTGCAATCACTCTAGTTGGGCTACATGGCATTTATAATGGGGAGCCCACACTACTGAGGCATACTCGAGGATAGGAAGGACGAGAGACTTGTAAAGGAGGACCAGAGCAGGTATATTGTTGAAATCGCGAGTACCCTAGTGTTCTCATGGCCCTTCAAGACACGACATCAATATGGCGGCAGAAAGAAAGCTTGTCATCGAGGAATACACCCAGGTCGCGCACAATCGATACCCTAGCCAGAGCAATGCCATCAAGGCTATAAGCGTAACTAATTGCTTCACGGGTACGTGTAAATGAGGTTACCGAGCACTTACTCGGATTCAGGGAAAGATTATAAATAATGGGCTTTTTTCATACGGAGGAACAGTTCGGTCGCCACAGTTCGCCCACCAACCGCCACAGAGGGTTTTTCTTGATTAACTTGATTTAACCTGTAGTCGACAACGTTGCACTCTCCTCAGAGGGGACCGACATGTTGGTTTGGTCTGCCCTCAGTTCTAATTAGCAGTGGTTTATAATAAATGAAGTTGTTTTGATTTTTAGCGAATTTTCGAAGAAAATGAAGCTATTGCAATGGCTTCAAAATTTAAGTAATGCAAATTTTGCAAAATTGCAAAATTTTCCTCATGTAAAACCGTTTCAGACCAATCTAAAACGATTCCTGAAATTTAACACTTTTTAATATGTATATATATATTTATATAATAAATAGTTATATAATATGTGACATTCCAGACGATATCTGACCGAGGAATCGATCTAAAAATCTGAAAAAAATTCGAAATGTCAATAGTATCAATAGAAAGGAACGGCCAGAATTTAAAAATCGCTAAAAACGCGTTTTTGAGATTTTTGGTGTGAATTACCGTCTTAAACAAAGGCACATAAATATGGTATATTCGGAATCAGCGTCAAATTTTCTATAAGAATCACCCACCAAATCGGTTAAAATCATTCGTCGAAAATTCCCTCATCAAGTCATTCTGCATGAGTGGGACTTTTTTGTAATACTTTAAGAAACGTATCAGCGAGAAAATCCAGAATAATAATGAGGCGACTTCTCAGGTTATTTTTGTTGAATTATTAAATGTAGATAGGTACCTCCACCATCTACATACGATCTAGTTGTTCTTCGCATTTATGTTGTCTCCGCCAGTTTTCAATTCTTTTACATAACATACTGTGCTCTTTCTGTAGTCCTCAATCAACTCATACATACAGACTACAATATGAATTATTATACAATATAAAAAATACATAAATATATTCCTGAGGTGAGGAAGGGACTCAGGCTCGCACTTGGGCCCTCCCCGTTCATAGTTCTGCCAAACTGCACTACTCCGGCTACTGTGCACTTCAGTCTTATGAAGAGAAGTTGGACTATTTAATCACCTTATATAAAGTTAACTGGTTGATGCTTTAGTTCTTGTTATGTATTAGGTTTTGGTCTTTGGTGCCTCATAAGGAATTAAAAACATTTTCGTGGGAAAAAGCCCAACAAAATAAGATCACCAAAATTTGTATTTGTTTATTACAATTTTCCGGGTACGCAGGGCAAAAAAGAGGGGCTTCTCCAATCAAATCCACCCCGGGCCTCCTGAGGCCTAGCTAGGCCACTGTAAATTGAACTTTGAAGAGTCATAAAGTTGCCTACTTGAGTTGCCCCCGCTGGGAAAATCCGAGGATGCAAAATAAAATCGTAAAGGTCGGCTTCATTCCATTTAATATAGCGGCGTCGAGCCACGGTGAAGAAGAGTGGGAGGAAGCCGTTATGAAGTTACGTGGTATCGAAAAATTAAAAAATAAGAGAATAAAACGTGAAACACTAAGAAAAGGAAAGATGGGGATGAGGTGCCAGGGTGTTAAGTAGATTAGTAGATCGCAGAACCTCTCAACCCACCAAAGCCTTTTTTGAAATGAACGGTTACACCCTGGAGATACGCTCTGAAGAACAAAGACCGCCAGTGGGAGAAGTGATGGCAAGTACCGAATATCTCGTAATAGGATTAGCCGAGGAGTGAAAACGACGGGAAGCGTTGCAAAAACAAAGTTAATAACTTTCAGACGAGGGCATTGTTTCAAGGAAGGAACGGCTTTGGCGTTCTGAAAGTAGGAAGATAAATATAATGAGTTCGAAGCTTTACTTGCCCTTGTTTCATAGGGAGCCTGACGGTATTGTATTTTTATATAGTTAGGAGGCACGCATTATAAGGGGTAGTGGAAAATCATGTTAAAATTCTTGAAGAACATGGGCGAATCTGAAGCTCAGAATCATCCCTGAAACTTTGCATGCATATGAAATAATAAACATCTGGTCTAGAGTAGGTAATATTACTATTATTGGATTATTATAATTATAGTTGTTATTGGATTACATTTATGAAAGTATTCTATATTATTGCGCATGCGCCGTCTCTTATACTTCTCCGAATCATACGAAATGGACGAAAAATCTTAATATATGATTAAAAATCGTAATCTGTGATTATAAATCGTGGTCTGTTATTAAAGATTGTAGTCTATGATTACAAATCGTAATCTGTTATTACAGACGGTACACCGTAATCTGTGATTACAGATCGTATAATCTGTGAATGTGATACCAGTGGGGTAAAAATGTATGTTCTAGGCCACCCGATTAATACTCCGTTAGGTATTTGCTGGCCCATAACGAAGCCACCCGATAAGAATCCTCCTTAAATCAACCAATCTGAATGCATCTGTAGAGAAGGTAATGAATTTCATCCAGGCAGAGTTGGGCAAATTCATATTCATGAATGTGGATATAAATTTATTCATACTTTCGAATTTCTGTGAATATGAATATGATTCAATTCATATTCATAAATATGAATTTGCCCAACTCTGCATCCGAGAAGAATTTGAAAATTCATTGAGAAGTAATCAAACTGACACTTAATCCTAATTAGAGAAGTTGTATTGACTGAAGAAAATGTATCGAATTTCAGCCATAGAAGGAATTTAGACATGAGAATTACGTTGAGAAGTAATCAAACTAAAACTTCATCATGATTGGAACTCACTAAAGTAGGAATGTAGAGAATGCATCTGTAGAGAAGGTATTGAATTTCATCAAGGAGGAATCTTTGTCAGGTAAATGTCAGGGGTTGTCAGGGACATGTCAGGGCTTTTCTGGTCAATGATAGGGCTTTTCCGGTCAATGTCAGGGCTTTTCCATCAGGACAATGTCAGGGCTTTGTCAGGTAAATGTCAGGGCTTTTCCATCAGGACAATGTCAGGGCTTTGTCAGGTAAATGTCAGGGCTTGTCTGGTCAATGTAAGGGCTTTGTCAGGTCATGCGAGGTAGGTAAATGACAGAGCATCCCTTGGGAAGGAAGGAGGAAGGTTATAATGTGTGAGGAGGGGGGTCCTTGGAGTAACGTTAGCACAGTATTAATCGAGTGGCCTAGAACATATATTTTTACCCTACCGATACCAATTTGTAATCACAGATTACTATTTTGTTATAACGGATTACGTGTAGTCAATGATATCGATTTGTAATAGCAGATTACGCATTATCACATATTAAGTGTAATTTACTACATATTAAGTGTAATTTAAGTGTAAGTGTAGATTACTTGTGATAACAGATTATCATTAATTTGTACTCGTAATAACATATTACGTGTAGTCACAAATTACGATTTGTTGGTTTGTGTTTGTCTGTGTCTGCGGGCATATCATATCCTAAATGCCCCCAGATGCTCCGATACAAATATCGATGTAATTGCATCAATAGTAGCCACTGGGCATGCGCAAACAAAAAATCGTATCACTATCAATATCCAATGATTCAGGATGAATGACCTCACAAGTCGGTTTGTAATCTTCGTTTTTATTTAGAGATATTTCGGTGCCTTTGATGATCACCCTCTTCAGGCATGGATGTCTCATAATAGTGAAAGTGTATTGAACCCACTGTGGGGCATTGGTGTAGAACTACTGTTATCATCACCCAGGGGCATCCCTGACCAATGTATGCAACAGTTCCATCGGTGATGGTTCTCCAGATCTAGTTCAGTCAATGATTGGTTTATGGTCGATTGATTGAAAACGCAGTGGTGTTGTTGAGATGCTTATGTTTGTGAATTTGGTATTTTAAAAGGCGATAGAATGACAGTAGAGAGAAGGGAACTTGCACATTGGCAAACGTGTTGTATTGTGGGATACCCCTGGTATCAGGTATCAGGGATACCCCTGGGTGATGATAGCACTAGTTCTACACCAATCACAATGGGTGCAATACACAGTCACTATACTGTGATAATCCATGCCTGAATAGGGTGACCATCAAAGGCACCAAAATATCGCTAAATAAAAGGAAAATAACAAACCGACTGGTGAGGTCATTCATCCTGAATCATTGAACATTGACCGAGTAAAAAAAAAAAAAACCATCGAAGTACTATCAATATCGTTCAAGGTCTAACAACCCGATTTTTCTCTAGTTCGATGGACAGTAACTATTTACCGAGTAGTCCACTAACAGTTAGTGACCGACCCCTATAAGATGATCCCATACGAATTGCATCGTGATTGGACCAATAGTGGCAACTTCGCATAATTATGCAAACGTTGAAAAACCTCCACACATCAATTTTTGGCGGTCTAATGTACCAGTTTTACTAATCCCGATTTAATCTCATACCTATTCTGAACCCCAAGATGATCACGAATTCAATTAGTAGGAACTACAATAATTAATATTAACTGCCGTTGTATCAAACGTCTGTCTGGTGACACAATCCAATAATCAAATGTACTAATATTGATGTTTATTGGGGCTCCGTACACAAGGACATAATATTATCCTTTGAAGTCGCACCTATATAATCTATCGCTATGAAAATAATTAATTTATGCGAGCGAACTTCGCTGACAGGCGAATATGGCGTGTATGACAATGGC
The DNA here is from genome assembly GCA_030264115.1 of Lygus lineolaris. NCBI lineage: Eukaryota > Metazoa > Arthropoda > Insecta > Hemiptera > Miridae > Lygus > Lygus lineolaris. Next base: position 26,562,523 of record JAEMON010000006.1, read on the forward strand.
ATGTCTGTCTATCTCTATATAAACAGATGTGTTGCTATGTCTGCATGTCCGTGTATCTAATGACTGGCAGACATAGCGTAGGTGATTGTAGGATTTGGAATCATTTCCCAAACGTAAATCTAAAACTTGACAAATTTTTGTTTCAGGTAAGTCCGACATTTTCCATGCGGTTGAAGAAGACTAACGAACTGTGAGTTTCAGGATACATTACTCTCTTCTCATTTATTCTTGTTTAAGATCTTAGTGAAAGGCGTTCAAAAGACGCTTATCCAACGAGTGAGGCCTAGATTAAACCATCATGACGTCACTGACACCCCCCCCCCCCCTTCCCATCATCTACCTACCATTCAACGTCCGGTGGCTAGAGAACCTAAATGACGTCACGCGCTCTCGTCAAACCCCTTTTCTATACGTTAGGAAGTAACTTATTTTTCATAGTGAAAACACTTTATGGTTGAATTTTTTTGTGTTGCTTCTCCTCAGAATCTAAGAGAGATATCGGAATGAAATAATAGCGGTTGTTACTAGAATATAGAAATACACTTTAGTCATAGAACTGTTGAAAAAACCGCACAGAAACAAATACCTAGTAATTTCAAAAATAAGCTGAAAATTGCGAGCAAAATGCTGAATTTAGGGACGAAAATCACGTTTGAATGCCGGAAAACGGGGTTAAATGAGAAAATTGAGTGTGAGGTAAGACGACCAGCCTAAGCTTAACCATTACTAGAGAATTCAGGTATATTTTTCTTGGTTCCTCTTCAAGCTGGTGATATGGTGAATAGTGATATGGTGAATAGTGATATGGTGAATGGTAACACTCCTGATTCATTTGAACTCATTTATGATTGATTTTTCGACAAGAATACGGAATTTTTGGACATTCATAATACCACTACTGACTCATTTTTCAAGTTTTCCTATTTTCCGCACTAAACATAGCTCAGATATATATCTACCTTAATTTGTTCACTGGTAAATTGAGTAGAATGAGTGGGCTGTAAGTAATAGGTGGGACACTCTGCATATTACAACTATATATTATTATGTATCAAAGGTTAATTGGGCTATAATTTAGTAATCTTCCAGCGGAATATTGAATTTCCGCTGGGATCGCCCTCGAATATTGGGCCTGGTTTCTCAATATTTTATTAAACTCCCGCTTTCATCGAGGCTTATCGAGGCAAAGTTGTCGATTTATTCGAAAACTATGTAATCCGAGGAACACGAATTCCCTTTGAGCGATACATCACAACGATATGCCTCACAGAAGACGGGGTTTAACGGATATATGTACAATGGATAAAGTTACCTGTTTGATCCTGCGAACAACCGCGATTGGAAAGGGTGGCGAGGATTTTAATGAGGAAACCCTCATTCACCGCTCAACGTTAATTTATTTATCATCCCTCGGTAGTGGTCTCAGATTCATCGTTTATTTATGACGTCAGCAAGGATGAAGTATCAGAGTCTAACATGAAGGTAATAATGCTACATCACACAGCCTACAACAGTAGGCCTCGTGCGTAGAGACTGCCGCGCACCCTGCGGGAATCGAACGAAGTAGCGGTGGGTCACCGAGCTGATGAACTTGATGGCATTTACATATTTCAATACATTTCCGTGCAGTATAAATCGTGATTTACAAGCCTAATGGCTCTCTTTGCTCCAAGTTTGTTTCCTTGTAGCCTCAACAATACCCTATCACCCTTATTATGGACCCCCTAGGTATACTCTCTCTCTCTCTCTCTCTCT
>JAEMON010000006.1:26573622-26591137 GCA_030264115.1 Lygus lineolaris
AAAAGTGAAAACAATGCTTCCTTGGTAGACTCGGAAGCAATATAAATAGTTAAGTGTCCTTATGTTGGTCAGAGATGCCAGATAATTTCAAGTTGACCATTTGTATGTATCCGTAAACTGTGTCGAACCCACGTTCATAACGAGATGTACGTTGCCCTAACCATTTCTTATTGTTTTGCGGACGGGACCTTGGTGTCATATGGAAGAATTTATTCGGGCTTACTCGCCACACTGGTACGACAGAAGTTCCTCCGTGTATACACGAATATTGGGATGAGGCGAATGAAAATTTCGTTTGAAGGAGGCAAGGAAGCTCTCACGCAAGCGTTGGTGGTCGTATTCTGGACGTCGCTCTGGAAGCCCCTATCTCTGGTGGCCAAGCGTACTCCTTGTACTATTTTATTTGGACGTACTCACATAATTTTTGCGTTGAATTGTTCTTGAATTGTTCCAACAGTTCTGAGGTAGGCTTTGAACTTCAATTCCCGTTTGTAGCATATCCATCGCTTCTCGTTCCCCCCGGCTAAATTCTTTTGGAAAACAAACTTGAAATTTTTACGAAAATTGAAGTCTCTATTTTCACGGCTTCCCCACTCCACGAAAACTGAAAACTGTTCCATCGTACATTACCTACTACAAATGAGATACTGCTGGGCCCCACCGCAGCTGTCTTAAGTTGTCTCCGTTACTCTGTGGCCCATCGTCTTAATATATTAGGGGGGGGGAAAGCCTTGTCAATTTAGTGTAGGTTCACCAGATCGAGAACGTGGGAGCAGCTCGAAGTTGACATCTGTTCAAGAGGGGTACCTGTGCACTCTGGTGAGCAAATTTTCAACTTCGAATGTTAAGACGGAATGTTCGTCTTAATAATACCGATAATATCGAGTCACATTGGGCGGCCGGAACCGCTCAGGATCGTTCAGGTTCAGATGTACTCGCGTCATAGTCGCTTCAACAGCCCGATCCTAATCGGTTGTACTGCGGTATGACATGGGTGTACTCGCGCACCTACTTTCACTTCCCTGGGTGTACTGGCGTACCAACCCTAATAAGAAACGGGAGTTAATTAAAAAAAAAAAGTTGTCAATTCCCACGAAAATAATGACTTACAAAGTTTTGACGGTTAGGCAATCATCAGTATCAAACAAGAATAAGAAAGAGCACAGCTTAAATAGTCACAGTGGAGAGAGAACTTTAATCCCATTGGTCGAGAAAAGTGAAGGGGCTGTGAGGAATACCCAATCACGTGCAGGCAAAGTGAAAGGGTTGGGAGTAAACTTGAATCCTATTGGCTGAGATAATTGAAAGGGGGGCTAAGAGGCATAACCAATGCCAATCAAGGGCAGACATAGTGAAAGGGAACAATTGTTAACGTACCTTACTGGAGAATCCGTCGTGACTAGCAAGTCGAATACAGGTGGCGAGCACAGTACTCTCTCGACGGCCTGATGATGATGTCCATGCATCGAAAGCGCTAGCCACCTGTACTCGACTTGCCAGTCCCGACGGATTCTCCAGTAAGGTACTTAAACAAATCTTCCCTTTCACTACGTCTGCCCTTGATTGGAATTGTTTATACCTCCTAGCCCCCCTTTCACTACTCTCAGCCAATAGGATTCAAGTTTACTTCCAACCCTTTCACTTTGCCTGCACTTGATTGGGTATTCCTCCCAGCCCCTTCACTGTTCTCGACCAATGGGATTAAAGTAAGCTTTTCCAGGAAGGTACGTAAACAATTATTGTATTCTTATCACTAGCGGAACAACCCTTTAGATTTAATAGTGGAAGGGGGCTCAAACAGTGGTGAGGGTAACATTATGAAAAGGGGAAAACCCCAAGCTATTGCAGGAATAAACCTATTAATGGTGAAATATGATTTGGAATTACCTCATTCAGACATTTACCAGACCTATCATTATTTCCAATTTTTCAAGTACATTCAACATGCCTCCCATTGGACAAAAATGAAGTAATTCCACAACCTGTCTATTTGTCAGATCAAAACTAAAGTTATGATTGGATTCACTCAGATGACTTACAAAAGTATAATCACCCTCGTTATCCCTGAAATACTTTCCATGTTCTCAAACTCTTTCCCTAAATTTCATACCAGTTTGACCTCAATACTCGAGCCCACATGAACCCTTTTACTTTGCCCGCACGTGATTGCCCCTTCACTTTTTCGACCAATGGGATTGAAGTTCCCTTTCTCCTGTGACTGTAATATAGTCACTATAATAAAGGCCACATCATTATGAGCTGTACTCTTTCTGATGTACCTTCAGTTCTTGTTGGTACTGATGATGGCCTAACCGTCGAAATCGATTTAACTTTGACACTCATTATTTTCGTGGAAAAAGACATCATTTTTTCATTAACTCCGGTTTCTTTTTATTGAAATGGGTTTCCAAACTTCGTCGGGGGTAATTTAGTTCGTATAATGTTTAGTTTGTTAGTATTGAATACATAGGGTGCTAGAGTGGACCATGAACTTGCAAAAAAAAGAAAATAAATATGAATCGAAAAAACATGGATTGAGCATGTTTTGGAGCTACTCGCCTTTGATTAATTCCGCACCCTGTTTGGCATGTATCTCGCCTAACATGGCCTGACATTGCTTAAGCGATTCCACCATTAGCCGGCTACTCAAAATTCAACCCTCACGTTTTCCCTCATTCCAAATTCCCGTCTCCGGACGGCTAATGGTTGATTCAGTCATCGCGCACGCACCATTTCTCTTCACGAAAACAATCAAACAACGAAAATAAGAGGCACCGAAGAGGAAATTTGTTGGTATCGGTGTGTGTCAAATTCGCAACGGTCAAAGAACCATTTTAACACGGTACAGAGAGTTGAGCTGTTTGATAGGGTACGGCGATCGTTGAAAAAAAAAAAAAAATAAAAACATGACTAGAGTAGTGAGTAAATATTTGCCTTTCATGTAAGATACCGCGAAGCACAGCGGCTTTACGTTTATGGAAGCGCATTGTAGCCCTGAAATCTGTGATGGCCGCCTCTTCAAAAGGACTTACGGACCTTTGACGTGGACGACCGACGACCGTTGTGTTCGCCGAACTATAAACCGTGGTCCATTATTGTTTTCACAAAGCTCTCACTGGAACAACATCATATGGCTGATGTACAATGGGTGTTCAAAAAGGAGTTAAGCCGTATATTTCACGTGGAAGTAGATTTCGCACGAGTGTGTGGTTCTTTTAACAAAGTTTGACTTTGACGTGGAATATAATACCAAAACGGATTCGTTCAAGTTCTACCTTTTTCAGTCGTAACCATAAATTATTTCTTGGAAATCTCGTATTTATTTTTGTGGTTGTCGTAATTATTGTTGTTGTAAATTCAGGTTTTTAAAATTAAACTTTTCCTGCAGGAAGTACGATTCGCTCATTTATCTTCCTTCGGCGGGTAAGATAATAACAGGTATAATATATCTTCTGTCAATATCGAAAGCTTGGCGAAAAAGGAGATCATTTCCTGTAGACCCATTCCCGACCCACGTTGACATGATACACTAAATGGGTCGATCTTCATAAACTACAATTATTTGAAATATTTATTCATTAGAATATATTTCATACATATATAAAATAGAAGTAAATATATGAAATGCCTATCTAATAGTTTATCAAGTAAATAACTAAGGATCTATAGTTTCAATGTTTTTAAAAAGGAAATTAATGATTTGGCATGATAAAATAAAGTGTTATGGAAGTTGCGAACCAGCCACCAACTACCCTTCAAATTTGAGTGGAATTGGGTCATCGAGTAAGGATAAATTGGTGAATGGTAGTGAAAACTGTCTAGCGAGCACAACTTCTGAAAATGCTTCCATCAAAATGGGACGAAAATATTGTTAGTAGAATAATTCTACTAACGAAATTGTTGTCAAAATTTTGATGGAATTTTCAGAATTTGTGTTCTGGGTAATTATTACCCGGGACAAGCACAACCAGACATTCGAAAAACGACCCAACAAGTGCGAATGTTCGTTCATTCGTTACCATATTGATATCATCCTTATATAATTTAGCGCTATCGTCTTGAAGGCAAATTTCCTGAACAGTAGATAAGCAGTGGAGCCTAAAGTGTCATTTAGGTCGCAGAATACTAATCGGGGAGAAGCCGTTCTCTTGGGTGCCGCGGAAGAAGAGGTAATTAGTCTAACCGATTTAGAGGGTAAAATAATTAACTTTATGTCCAATTTATTCGTAATATAATCAAAGCCCGCCTTATTTAGCTTCCGTTCAAAACGATCCGCTCAATCAAGTTGACAAATGATGGTGATATTAAACACCGGGGACTTAATTGACGAAGAAAAATATACGTGCCTACTTACGTAAACCGTTTCTCAATAAAATTAGAAGGGGTGTTTTGCGAATGAGTGACACAGATATTAGGTAACAACTCCTCCATGACTAAGATTCCAAACATTATCGACGACACCAATAAAAACCTCGTATCTGCAATTTTTTTCGGAAAATGAGATTTTTGGTTTTTTGAAATGAAAAGTATGAAAACCTCGTTTCTTGTCGTCCTGTGGTTCGCATTCTGGCGGAAAATGATTCCTAGTTTTGCTCTCTAGGGGCGTAAAAAAGAACTAAGTCGTTATGATGAAATGGGCATCAGTAGAAACTGAAAACCTCGTGCCGTAGAACAAATACGGATAAAAGGTCGAAGGTGTTTACAGATTGTGGAATGACAACAAAATATATTTTGCATTTTACCTACTTGGTGATTATGGATGGTACCCACCACAAATGCGAAATCCATGTAAATGATTCGAAAAGTTGTTCTAACGAAGCACAAACAGGTCTAGAAAGTGGTGACGATCTCCCAGTTCTGCCATCAATGGTAACCACGTATTTCATGCCTCTTATCTTCGAGTACCTACATAACCTTGAAATTTCATTTTCTTAGCTCTCCTGTAAAATTTACAAAAATAAAGATTTGAGGTCAGCAGATCAAGGGATAATTCAACATAGTAGGGTGCTTGACTGACTGATTAATTTTTTTATTTATTCATACTAGCTGACCCGGCAAACGATGTATTGCCATATATAAACTATTTCAGGCCCTTCACCCGTGCGTTGCACTGTCCCACAACGGTTGGTTGTTCAGATCCCAAATGCTCGCCTGACAGTGGGACAGAGGCGATAGGTCTTCTATTTCGATAAGAGCTGAAGGATAATTATGTTGGGTTATAATAATAAAAAATAATGGTTTATGGTCGGAGGGTGACAATTTAGGGCTGTATGTACTTTTTAAAGCAAAATAATAAAAAAAAATAAAATAAAAAATTGTGTGGAAAAGAAATATAAAAAAATGGGGTGGATCACCCCATCACTTAGGGGTATGAAAAATAGTTTACGTCCTATTCTCAGACCTCCTGATTATACAAACAAAATTCCATAAGAATCGGTCAAGCCGTTTTGGAGGGTTTTGTTACAAACACTGTGGCACGAGAATTGTATATTATTAGATTTATGGATTCACATATTTATACCTATTCATCCATGATGCAAACGTTTTGTAACAAGAACAGTATTGTATCATCTACCCCCTGAAGTAGCTTACATACCTAATTATTATTTCAGAGAATGAAAATAAATCTAATGCCTAACCATCCTTCCATGGCCTAACTTATAAAAAAACCAGTAATGAGTTTTTGAGCGAATTTTTAAAGGGTCATTTTAGCCGGTGTGGTGATGTTCCTAGGGAATTCTGTGCTTATTTCAAATAAATATACCATTATATACTCATTTACCTAGATTAGCTAATTACCTGCGATATCTTGAAAAAACCTCGATAATTCAAGTTTTTGGCCAATGGAACCGCTCAAAGTGGTATTTGTATAGTAGAATAGTTGTGGTGATTAGAACTTCTACGTCGAATGAGACCAACGCCAGCTCACCAACACAGTAGTCATGATTTTCGGTGATTTTTCAGTTTCCCGTTTTCTCGACATTTTCAGCGATTACGACTGGAAAGGTCAAGAAAATGGAAAACTAGCAAAAACCATGGACTGAGATTGTTCTCATCCAATAGAAGTCTAATAGAAGGTCTTCATCTTTTCTTTTATTCAGCAACAATGGAAAACTTGCATGGTTATTTTTCATTTAGTAATTTGAAAGATCTTAATGAGGGCTATCCGAAAAGGTGTTATGTGAGGGGTGTCCGAGGATTGAAAGTTACCTAAAATGGGTATTGTAATTTGAACCTAACTGACGTCACCTGCCAGGGCGGGTCCCTCAGCTCGACCCTTTTTGCGGAACCTAAATGACGTCACGTTCCCTTTCAACCCATTTTCTGGGCAAACCAGCAGTAATTTCAAGCTGAAGGTTGGCACCAGGGGGTTTTAAAGGGCGCTGAATCAGATTTTGAATTTCAAAATGCAAAATTACTTGATACCCGTGCGAGTTCCCCATTGGGGTGGTTCAAATGCTCAAAAACTTCAGTTTTTGAGGGTTTTCAAGTTATCTCAGCTATTCTAGGTACATGAACATAACTATTTACGGTATATTCTGAATCAGAGCGAAAATTCCTTTCAGACTTGAGGGGACGATATTTTTGTCCAGAAAATCCCAATTTTGAGCCACTGTGCGTCAGATCAATCGTAGGGTGTGCTCATGCGGAAACGTTATTTATTTCCGTTGTATACATCTCAGTCCTAGAAAGGGTGTTGTGTGAGCAGTATTAAATATCTCGGCAATCAAAACCAGTATTAATTGAGACCATTCCACGATGCTGGGGCTCACTCTCGCCTAGAGTCAACCCACTTATCTGTACGCAGGAATTTAATTAGTTCTCCCCACCAGGACTTTACCTTTTCATGAACCTTCCTCCATCGCTCGAGCTCTGAAACCTCACCAAGTTTTCAATGGAACCTATCTCATTAATTACCTACCCCTACCGTCTCATCTACGCAACTCCTATGTGGGTGTAGCTCCACAGTAAGTAGTTTACAACCACAGCATCATTTATCTCTCGATATTCGTAGCTTCAGCTTTAAGGGGGCGCGGCTTTAAGAACCTCCCCGAAGCAGCTCAAAATAGCTTTGATTAGGTATTTTATCCTTTTCGTGATTTCGAAAATTTATCGATACAGTTCGGTAGGTTGTTCTATAGGGTTAGTTAGGTAGGTAGGTTGTACTTCTTCACTGAGCAGTACTTCCCTCGTATGTTGCTCTGTGAATAGTCATCTGGTAGGTCAATTCTGGAGTCATTAGATGCGGGAGCCCAGTCGTCGACTCGACTTATCTAAGAACTCAATTTATCGCTGAACTGACCGGGGAAATCAATTTTTCAAACTCCTTCAGTTTTACGTAGGTAAAAATTGTATGGACTTCAGTACGTATGAATGCATTTTTCACATTTGCGATTTCGAAAATACCTCGATACAGTTAGGTATGTTTGTTGTATTTCTTCACTTAGCAGTATTATTCCCTTGTCTGTTGCTCTGTGAATGCTCATCTGCTCTGTTCCGGAGTCATTTGATCTGGGAGCTCAATTTTTGACTCAGTTAATCGAGGAAAGGGTTCCCCCCTCTCTCGGTCACGAGCCGAAAAAAATTCAAAGTAATCGATGCTAGACACTTCCATCTGCAAAAAAATAAACAAATAAATAAAAATGAAAAAAAACTAAAAATAATATATAACATTAACTTGCAAAATCATTACTGGTAATTGCCTCAGCCTCAATATACTACAAGTTTCTGTGTAGGTTTCGATGTAGGTACAGTGGAACCTGGTTACAGTGAACCTCTCTATAGAAGAATAACCTCTATGTAGGAAAGGATTTTCTTGGCCCATTAGTGGTGCGAAAACCTGGATATAAGAAGTGTTCATCTCTGTACAAGAAAATTTCTTGTTTATTCGTCGAGTTCACCTGCATTCACCTCTGTATAAGAGAGAATAAGTTACGTGACCTCTATAGAAGAATATTATCGTGCTCGACTGTTTATTTGCTCCCATCTGTTCCGATTCCAGAATTCGGGGAGATTGAATGATCTGTCGATTATCATCATTTGTCGTCAGTCTTTTTCAACATCTTTTTCTGACCTAAAACTTCCTCATAAGAAAGTTGGGTGATGGAGAAAAGGATATAAAAACCTGGGTTTGAAAAGACCTCTATATAAGAAGTAGTGATTACGAGCACTGTATACCGAGCGATTCAAACATGATAAACATCATAACCACACCCCACATAGAAGATCGACCTGCGAGAGTGAAAAATTACGTAAAACCCGAATGAGACGGTCGGAACGAAATAATCCCTTCTCTCTTATAATGCAGAGAGGGCTTCTGGATAAAATTGCTCCACGGAGAAGTGCGACAGGAAAAAATAAAAATAAATAAATTGAGTTTGCGTAAGAGGCCTGCTATCTCTTTTTTCATTTTCCTTTTATTTTCAAATGATTCAATGGCGTCAAGGGATATTTAGTCAGGTAAGTAGGTAGAGATAAAACAATGTAGTCCCACTGACTTCTTCCCCGACACTTGCTATCTTGGACTTCGCCTTTTATACCTAAGAACGAGGTAGGTACTTCTATCCTGACAAAACGGCACTGAAAATTCAACTTTTTTTAAATTGACAAACATCTTTCTTCTTGTGGACTCTTCATTTTTGGGAAGTATATTCTTAACGAAGTTTCAACGAAATTTCTCACAATTACGTGAAGTAGTGTTCAGGTGTATCAAGTCAATTAGCTGAATTTCTATACCTGCTAGAAATCTATTCTAGCTGTTCTATTTCTAGCTGAGTTTTTTATACAATATATTTTCGTTGACTGTTCGAACTACACGCGATTCTAACAGAGGGGCAGGTTTGGCCAATTTTAGGGCAGGATGTAAACACAGAAAGTGCAAAAAAAGGTCTACGAAAACGTTCATGCTTCTGGTTGCTCTGATTGTTCCTAATTCCTAAATAAATTTGGTTCACAGTGCGGTAAATAGGGTTTGGTGGTACAGATGATAATTAGGGCTTTCAAACCATTACTGAATTCGAATTTATCTGAGTAGGAGTAAAATAATTGAACGAGAAATGGCTCAGTTTGTGTTTAAGAAAAGGGGAAAAGTATCAACGCTTCTAATAGATAGTTACCTCTTAGAAAGTACCGATACCTCCTAAAAAATCATTAGTACCGCTAGGTTTTTATACTTTGAAAAAATATTGATAGGATATGTTTCGCATGAGTACCTACATTAAGAACAAAAATAAAAAAAGCGAAGAAAAATGATCAGCTACTCAGCTAGAATTCTGTTCTAGAGAATCGGTCGGAAGAAGAAAACATTTTATTATTTTTATTTGATATATCATTAGTCAACTGTCAACTCATTTGTTTGTCAACTGTCAACTCATCTATATTGCATAGTGGTTGTGTTTGCACAAACTGAATGAACCATTATTGTTTTTATCAAGATCACCATCTAAATTATGTGATCTCACTAGCCAGATTATAGACCTGAGGATGTATAATAAATTATCAGAAACGTTGGCGTAATAAAATGTTTCCTTCTTCCGACCGATTCTCAAAACTTAATTCTAGTTTACATACTCACGGTCAAGAACCTTCACCAATATTATTGAAAAATGATCAGAACCATATTCTGGAGAGGTGATAAGGAATATTTAAGTTTCCCGCTGATTCCAATACTTTCCTTCTGACCCTTCAGGTGGGGTGAGTAATGTAAAAACCACACCTCTAGGTATGAGGCATCGATTTTCTTTCTAGACGAGAAGACACTCCAACAACAAGAAGGCTGTTGTAGTCCAAGATGGAACTGTAACAAATTACGAGGCCTTTACAAGGTAACTTCCATTGTCTATAAGTCAAACCGCGATACTAACACCTGGAAATGTCTATTCCGGTGAGAATGAACAATGATCAGTACGAACACTACCATGAGAGTCTACGTCCTCATTTGTACTCGTTACGTACTACAGTAGAGAATGGAAATACAGTGCTATTAGCATCACTTCAGGCAGAGAAATGGCGCGAACAAATGGACGAGGCCACTTCAGCTTTAGACATTAATCTGTGGTGCGTCACAAGACCATAGCGAGGATCCCTGTTTAAACAAACGACCTCCCGTCTAGTTCCTTGATGGGACATTTATCTGATAGTCTGTCACACGGAAAGGACAAATGGAGGTGACGATAGAGCCGACTGCTACTGCTAGTGGCCCACAATCCTGATTTCTATCCGACTCTGAATGAGTACGTGTAAGTAGGTATTTGAAATAGAGAGGATGACATTAATAATGAGTTCGTAAGGATTCCCTATGCATCAGCCGTTATCGATATCTGTATCTACAAGGCCTTTGGTCACGTAAGCAAATCTTGTTGTGCCCTCCCTGCTCTTTGAAGTCCTTCTTTGGCTCAGAATCTGGTATAATTTGGTCTGGTTGGTTGATGATGCGACATTTATCTGGCAGGCCCACGGACGGAACGAATAATGGAGGTGAAGATAGAGAAAACTGCGACACTGATATACATACAATCCTCCCTCTGCTTGTAAATACGATTGTGCTTGTACTTATTTCAAAGAGATAGTGAAATTCAAATGGAGATGCTAGTTAACCCTCGCGTTGCACAAGAGGCTAGGGTCAAACTCCACCGGATTAGTGCAGAAGGTTCTCATCGGGTATTCAGGTCCCACTGGATGTGTATATTCCACCGATCCATGAGCTCAGAATAAGTCTTGCCAGTTTCGTATAGGTCGGCATCGGGTCGAGGGACTCGATTTTTTGACGAGCTCACATTGCATTTTTCTGCATGATTCCGGTAGATTTGTGCATTGAAATTAATTAATCAAGACATTTTTTTCCTAATATTATTCCATTCTAGCTCTAACACAACCGGTGGAATATGCCACTACCCATGACGTATCTGAACAGCCACCGATGGAATTTAAGGTTGATCAGCCAATATCGATTGTCGTTCTGTAAGAGACCAGAAGCCTGGTATGAAGCAAAAATGCTGTTATCCCTTTCCTACTCATAAAAGTTCCCGTCTGCCTCAAATAATGATGGCATAATTTTGTCTAGTTCCTTGGTGATGGGACATTATTTTTGTGAGAGATTAAAGTAAACTACATTTAAAGTAAACTAATTTTAAAGTAAACTAGTTACCAGTACTTAAACAGAGATCTGCTAACAGGACAGTAAGGTTGTCCAGACCAAAATAGTACCCAGAAATACCCAAAATGGTATATAAAATAAATGGTATGAATAACACCAAAACTGAAAGATCAAAAATTAACATAGCTCGGTACGATGAAACCAAAAATGAAATTAAAAATACCTTGGTGAATACCAAAAAGGAAAAAGAAATGAAAATCCAAAATTATGGGAAAATAAAATTTAATTTGAGAATTGAAAAGAACGAAATTGAAAATGCCTCCTCTCTGTAGAAAATCGGAAAAATCGAAAATGGCAAACCTTGAAGGGCAGCAAGAGTTGGCATAGTATCCACCCAGCAGTCCCCCTATGGCGTTGACATGGACGTTCCTATACCTATTGCTGGATGGATGTTTATCAATGCGAAAAAAATTCAAGTGTTAAATTCATAGGAGTTCTAGTTAAGGGCGGTGGCCTGCTTGCTTTTGAAATGGTGATTACATAAGGTCTAGATAGATGATGTTACTTCCCGTTTCGGAATTAAATACGTAATTATGCTGCCAGGTTACTGCATGAGCTATATTAGAGAGAATGAATGAGGAGTTGATTAGAGATATACTGGATTGAATATTCAAAATGGGCGAGTAGCCAAAGATCTCTTTTCATAAGAAGAACTGGATGCTATTAAGGCTGGAGACAGAAGAGAAGAGAGTGAATTTCCCAGTCTAAATGACTATGAAAAGTTAAATATGGGAGTAAAATTAATATGGAAGTAAATTTGCTCCCCTATAGGGCATAATGTCTCGGTAGGGAAATGGGGATAGATAAAGTTACATGAAAGTAGAAGTTATAATGGTTGAGAACACAGTGGAGCGGTCTCCAACTGGCCTCCTATTCTACTCGTAGTTATGGGGGAAGGGACGGACCGCCGTCGTATTATCTAGCCACATAGGCGCTGCAAATAGAGTTGACGACAATACGAACCGTATAGGTACAACAAGTTGTATAGAATCCTGCATCACAATCCTCACTTTTATGACCGTGAATAAGTGAGTTTACATACCTGAAATAAAGAGAGGGTGGCTTTCATAATATATGAAGACTGGCTGTTATCCCCTGCGTTGCACAGGGTAGCGTTGAGGGATAAGCCTTTATCGGTTTGTTGTGCATAAGGCAGCCAGGTATGAAGCAAAGGTAGAATTTGATATAACTCGCTGGTTCAGACAAGAATGACAATATCTATATTTTTCAAACTAACTGTCAACATAAACTTGTTGTCAACCAGGTTGACTCCAGATGTCTATTATTGGAGTGAGTTGACGAAATTTCTCCCCCCTCAGGTTGTATGCTCCTGCGCATGCGTCATCGGTATGTACTTACCGTTCAACGCCGTCCCACATACGACTTACGAGAGAGGTCCTGTTTTCTATTTCTCTGGAAAACTTCTTCTTCTTTTCTTCGCTCTACCCAAACTTCTTCCAGCACGTTGAACTTCTTGGACACGGATGAGATGCATTGGTGTTCCTGACTGAAGGGCTCCTTCAACATGGGCTCCCAAATTGGGCTCAAACAAAGACAATCGGATTCCCGGTTCTCAACATCAACTTCGCAGGAGACCGATTTGAACTATGAGTGATCGTTCGGTACGAGAATGAATACTTCGTCAGTCTGGTCTATATTTTGCCCTCAGAATTAATCTGTACACCATACAAAGGGGAATTCCCCGTAGTGCTCACATCATATTGATGACATTTCATGGTACTAGTAAAAAACCTTTCCTCTAAACCCAGCAAAAACGTGACTTCTTTTCAGCTAACATTCCATTTCTAGGATAAGAGGCCCCTTTGACGAAGCCTCTTTCTTTCTCCGACCTTTTAAATGGAGAGTGAGCAGCTAGGAAAATCTCATTAATAAAGTAACCCCCCCTTTTTCACCCAGTCTACTTCATCTTCATCAGGCAATAGTACGACTGTGGACTTGTTCTTAATTGGAACTCTGGACCCCTTCCCCCCGCGTTGCCTCCTTTTTTGCTGAGAAGAGCTTCTCGCAATTGAAGAGCAAAACTTTTTTATCCTTGTTTCGAAAGGGAGGTTATCAAATTGGGTCCCCCAAGGATGGTAAATGGAAACGGAGCCCGCTCCTCTCCAAATTGGGTAGAATGAGCGACAATTGAAATCAAAGCCTCCGGTAATTTGATGGCATAATCTCCCTCACTCTTACCCTCGTTCATAATAATTGTCTCTTGATTATCCATTCGAATTTACTATAATTAAATTATGAGTTCCATAGAAATGTCTGAGATTTTTTTGATTATTTGTTCTCTCTGACAAGACAACTGATATTAGGGGCGGTTCTGTGGGAAAATCACATTCAATAAAAATAAATCGGAGTGAATGAAAACGTTGTCTGTTCCCACGAAAATAATGAGTTACAAAATCGACGGTTAGGTCATGATCAGTTGTTTTTGGGGCAACGAAGAGTTCCTCGTTATTTTTCTTTCTTAATAATAATCTGTTAGCTGATAAGGATCATGGGTCACTTTTGACCCCGGACTTGGAGCCAATGGATCGTCGCGTTGCCTCATCCCTGGAGTCACCTGACGTCGCGTGGATCCCCCTCACCAGTTACTTCGTTGATCCCACCACATTACGACCTAAAAAAAGTTCCATTCATGCAGCATGAGTTGGTGAGCGAATTTTCAAAGAATAATTTTAACCGATTTGGTGGGTGATTCAGGAAATTTCACGCTGATTCCGAATATACCATATTATGTTCCTATGTTTAAGATGGCAATTATTAACATTTTAGAATTTTTTTGGATTTATTATCTCGATCCCTTGGGCAGATATCGTCTGGAATGAGACACACACACACACATATATAAATATAAATACATATAAAAAAAGGTTAAATTTCAGGAATTGTTTTAGAATGGTCTGAAACGGATTTCCATGGAGAAAATTTTCAAACATTTTCATTACAAAAATTTTGAAGCCATTGCAATAGCTTCATTTTTTTCGAAAATTCGCTAAAATCCGCTTTCCGCAAATCAGCATTTTCTCCCGACTGTTTCCCCGACATTATCTTGAGTACGTCTCACAGTCCGTATCTCACAGAGACCTACGTCGTCATACCTACCTAGGCACTTCGCGCGGAGTTCGTTTACTAGTACCTATTAAAACCGGCGATCATCCAAATTCGAGGCTCCTCAGACACCAACCTCTGGAAATCAGGTCAGATTTTCCCATAGTTTTTCCCAAGGACGTCGACAAACCTACCAACCCCTGCATCGGGAGCCCTTCCCAGGAGTTTCGTTTTTTTAGTTTGCCAAGAACATTTCGAGGGTTGCTCGGCAGAAGTTACCAAGTGACGAAAACTAATTTTTCAGCAGAGCGTTTCAAAGGTTTTGAACTTCTCATTTCCAAGTTGGGTGGCAGAAGTGACCAAGTGCGCTAGGCGCCTGAAGTACACGGTTGTGGTCTGGTTTGATAATTACTGGCAGAAATGACCAAGTTAGTGCTTTCCTTGGTTTGATAATTACTGGCAGCAATGACCAAGTTGGTGCTTCTTTACTTTATTTTAGCCAAGTGCTTACTAAGTAGCACTAACTTGGTCATTTCTGCCAGGAAAATGCTAAATGTATGAGAAATGGGTACTAGAATTGTACTAGAAATGGGTACAAATGGGGACATTTGAGCCCTTTGAAGTTACTCTTTCGTGGAGTTAAGAATGCTAGCGTATAGAGTAGAATCAAAACTTAAATGAAGCTTTAAAAACCCAATTTCGGCAAAAATGGACTTAGCCACTTCTGCCATGCACCCCTCGATTTGATCTCACATTGTTAAATTTTCAAGTAGTACCTACCTATCTAGTTATAGGAGCAAGGGAACACCATTTTACTTCATAAAGTAATGTTTTTCAGAAGGAGCTCCTTTAGGACTTATTAATTCATTTTTCCATGCATTTTGCTCATTTCTCTTTAAATGTAGTAAAAACGTGCATTGATTTGTATTTTCGATAATCATATCCCAAAACTCCGCATTTTTCTTTCAAATTTACCTACTCGCCAGAATAATTGTCTTACCATAAAAAAATTACCTTGGAAAACTTTCTGCCACGAGCAAACATCAGTAACAAACGAGAACACAATTTGTACTTAACTCATTATTCACTTAAAAATCATTAAATCATTAACAGACTCATTTTATGTCTGGCTATCATTGTGTGTGACCGCGTCAGTGAGGTTTGTCTGACCGTGGTTTGTTCGTTTGTTGGGACTCGAGCTGCTTCACCAATTTCCACGAGGTTCTTTCAAGAATTGTGGATAACTTTCTAGCCAGGCTATCGTAGATGTTTTACGCCTTCAAAATTTATGCTTTTGAAGGATTGTTGTTTTCCCAGAACCAGAGATACTATCCAAATCATTTCAACTCATAGATTTTAAGTGTTCCATGATGGAGAAGATGTTGGAAAGTAGGTCAAACTTTGGGGTCCGCTCGACCGTTATCTCTCGTGAGTTATTCCCTGAAGCTTCGTATTAATCTGGTGAGGAAGTGGGGTCGAATAATACGAACAGTATCTGGGATAGAGTTTCTCGTGAAGTCCTTGGAATAGTATTCTGTAATACGAATCAATACGAAACATTTTTTCGAAAATAATCAGGTAGGAAATAATAATATAAATAAACCTACCAATGTTATCGTAATTGGAGTATTCGAGTGGGTCTGAAAATGGAATGATTTTTGCAATTGCGTTAGTTCAAGCAACCGTGAAGAAAACGAATAGAGAAGATGGATGACCAGAGAGAAGTTGATTTGAAATAAGAATAATGGAGGTTGAAACAATGATTTCCCATCAGGTAGGTTTTTCCTGGATTATTCTTCCTATTATTTCCTATTAGGTTCGTACGTCATGACACGCCCCTTGAAGTGGTATGATAAATATTATAGTATCAATAGTGATCTCGGTGATCAAAGTCAGCTTAACGTTACCTATATTATTGAATCAATTGATGTTTAACTTATCTCTGTTAATCTTCTCTACCTGATCACTTCTTTGAGGGTGACGAAATTGGATGGAATCAATCAATGAATTTCTCTTTGGTATGAATACTGCTGCTTTCTCAGACTCAACAATACAATAGAAGGCAGTGAAAATCATGCCTGTTCTCAAATCACGATTTTCGATTCTCTTTGCCGATTTCATGTTAACATTTTCTTGACGAACATGGCCGATTTTTGTTAACCCTTGATAGCAAATGTATGTTAAGAAGGGAAAAAATCGACTGGAATACCTCATTGTAATTGAGAGGTGTGAATTACTGTGTGATTATTCACTCTAACCACAGAAAATGTTGACGATTTCCCTTTGGTTTCATTGCATTCTGGAGAACCAGGCGGTTCCAACGGTGTGGTTGAACAAGGGAATTGTGTAGGAGGAGCCTCTCGAGCCTCAGGTGGGTGTACGGCGCCACTTATACTTTCTTGCTCATTAACAACGAAAAAAAGAGAGAGAAAAAAAGAAAAAGTATTTCGCTCAACACTGAGGGGGCTGGGATTTGAACACACGAACATCGAAACTCCATTATTGATCATAGTGATCACTCCACAAACGATTGGTTGCTCGAAAATGAATTTTCTCTGAATTTCAATAGAATAAACGACATTCGACAAGGAAACTTTAATCATTCATTTCAGACTCCAGTGCCCCAATAAGTACCCTAAGCAGCTGCTTGTTAGTGGCAGTTTGAGTTATTTACATTGAGTCGGGTTTCCAACATTTTGAGAACAATGGAGCTTTGTTAGCAGAAACCCTGGGAGGGGGGTTCTGATAATCTTTCATTGGCCGCTGCTACAAAAGGCCGTGTCAATGAGACTGAGCTGGGGCTTACAGCTGGGGCGGGCATATTGCACTCCGACCGCGCGATCCTTGCTTTACGGGGGCATAAAGGCTCTTTCAAGACATTGTATAATAATTGTATACATTTGTATTGTTACATGGACTAGATACACTAGTCTTGCAGTGGAATTATCACTGTGATAATTAACATTATAATGAATAACAATATTATTGAGTATCAGATGATTTTCGGCTGTGCTACAACCATGGATATTATACTTATATTGTCCATGACTGACATAGCTATATTATCCATGATACACTTCATTTTAGGTCTAGGGAAAGCAAAAACAGCTTCCATTTGCATACTGCGCCGTGACGTCTTGAGAAAGATGGAAACTGTTGGTTTTTCTGCTCTCCTGTAAAGTAATGTTTTTTGATGTTCACGGGCGTTTTTATTCGAAACGGCTGGTCCTATTCGCTTGTTTTTTGATTTGTTTCGTAGAACAGATCTGGGCCCAGAATTTAACATATCGGTTTTAC
>JAEMON010000006.1:26708055-26724271 GCA_030264115.1 Lygus lineolaris
AAGACATAAAATGTAAATACCTACCAAATTGGTGAGGGTTAAGGGTCGCTTCACACTCATTCGGTTTCATTCGGTTCGGTTTCTATTCGATTCGTTTTCGGCAGCGCCGACTGCGTGTGAACCGATGCATTCGGTGCGTATTCTGACCGAACAGCAACCTAATAGAAACCGCATAACACCGAACGCCCCGTCGACACGAATCGGTTTCGTCGGGTTTCTATTCGGCGCGTATTCGAGTCCAAGGCACACAAGTCCACCGTGCGTTCACACTTGTAAGGTTCAGATTCGGTTTTCTTTGAGTCTTCTCTTGGAGAACGAACGCTACTTTCCGGTGGGCGAGGGGTGACTGAACATCGCGGAGCCTGGAACCTAATAGGAACCTCATGTGTGTGAACGAACAAACGGCGGCAGAAAACAACACGGCTTCACACTTATTCGGTTTCATTCGGTTCGGTTTCTGTTCGATTCGTTTTCGGTCTCGGTCGCGAAAAGGACTCCGCGATGTTCAGTTACCCCTCGCCCACCGGAAAGTAGCGTAGACTCGGAAACAATAAGACTTTATTCAAATTCATTGACTTCAAATTTTTCATTATTCTGTTAAAGTTGTATATATTATGCTTTAATAATAAAAAGCTTTTCATTGATATGATGGTTTTCGACTGGATTCCTGATACACAAAATCAACGGAAATTATGTGATAGGTCCAGTGGACCTCACTATCCGTCAGGAAGGTCTAGTCGTCTATCCGGACTGAAGGTTAAAATAGCCGGGTAAAACGTCACTGAGGGACCACACCCTCGATAAGTAACCATGACTCTCTTGAAAACATCGCTCAATCAATTAGGTGTCAATTAGTGTCAATTTATTGTTAGGGAGAAATTACTATTATAAAGTACTACTTAACTTAAGTGTGTATGACAGAAATGTATCAATTCTCCCTGTAACTGAAATAAGTACAGTATTTTTCGATTGATTTAATTAATTGACGTGAACTAGGAGGAAAGTTATTCATTTCTCTCGCGATTGCTTTTATCGAGGTTTCACTGTATTAGCAAATTGAAGAATTTCTACCTAGAATGGTGATAGCTTCGAAACTCCTGTAACGTGGACATATAATGATTAGTTGCTACTTGGAAGAGGTAGGTGAAATATCCCATTTGAGAGACGAATTGGAAACAAAAGCATTTTTTTATTTAAAAGCATTTTTGGGCTAAAAACTTCCGAATCTGCTCAAGAAAGATGAAATGTAAGGAACAAGTTTGATTTTGGAGAACAATATGTGTTGAGGTGTATGAATTTATCACTCGCTCAGAATAGGTTGAGTTCATAATATAATAAGTCACTGGTATTTTCGAGTGTTCTGAGTGGTGTAAGTTTCAAGTTTCAGGGGTGAGAAATTTGTCTGAATTATTTGACATCGAGTAAAATTGTAGGCTGTTCTAGAGTTTGGAATAGCTTGGGCCCTGTAGGACGTCATTGAAGAACGCCCAAGATTAATTTTTGGTTCATATTAGCTATCCATTCGCAGATCTTTCCAAATTGTAGGTGGTTGCATTTATCATGGAGGATCAGAGAGCATTCTGAAATGGTCTGCCTTGGCGGATTTACGTCACTGCCCTTGTCGAACTGTTAGTATACAAAGGACCGAAACGTGATCCCTA
The DNA here is from genome assembly GCA_030264115.1 of Lygus lineolaris. Classification (NCBI taxonomy): domain Eukaryota; kingdom Metazoa; phylum Arthropoda; class Insecta; order Hemiptera; family Miridae; genus Lygus; species Lygus lineolaris. Next base: position 26,709,717 of record JAEMON010000006.1, read on the forward strand.
CCCGTGAATAACTACGATTGTTTCTCTGTTGCGCTGATGGAAACGTGAGCTGCCCGCAATTTCGAAACGGCATTGGATATTGTGACATCGTAACCCAGCAACACCATGTTGATCCAGTTGAATCCCGGCAGTATCAGAACAGGAGAAAGGCCTTTCCGAACAATAGCGAATTTGTCACAAATAGACTTGGCATGCCGATGAAGCCGGTGTCAGAGAGAGAGTAGCACTTGGATAATATGTTTCAAATGGGCCGAGTGTTCTGCCCTGTGATAGATGAATAGGAGAGGGTAGACATCAAAGCACGGCTATTCAATCGGTTACCAAGGCGTAATTGTAGACCTCTCGTCTACCCCCTTCAGGATAGACCCTGTAGACTCTCAACCTGCCAAGCTCTTTGAAGCTTCGCGGTCTCCTAACTCGATAATCCCTTCTAACGACATTAGGGATTATCGGTAACATTTTCCAAGTCGTGCGAGGGTGGAGGTCGAAATGAAGGTAATTGAATGATGCATGGCGATGACCGGTTGATCAATAACCGTCGGTAGGTACGTGAGGGTTTGCCTCTGCGGCGTCTTCATCGTGTCATCTTGGTCAATATACAACCAAAGGTCAGCGAACAAATAAATATTTTACGACGAAACGATCCAAGTTCTCGATTTCCAACCCCTCAGTATTCCATGTGATCTTTACATACCCCAGTCACACACGATTTTATGTAAGTAGGTAGGCACTTATTGCAAATTTATGGAAATAGTGGATGTATAGATTTTCTCTTTGAATTCCCTATTTCATATTCATTCCCACCTAACCTACTTACATGTATCTCATTATTAGGTAAATATACAAATATTTATTTTGATGGAGTGATTTCTCAAACATGAATAGAGACTTTGTGAATACCATTCGAGCAGCAGAATGAAAAGCATTCATTCTATTGCATGCGCTCCAAGAGAAAGGGAATAATAGTGAAGATTCTATGTATGGTGAAATCAACATATCACCATAATATTATTAATCATTATGAATAAACAAGTTGGGTAGGCTTGACCAGAGACCAAGTAGACTCCTCCCTAAGGCCACCTGGAGTGGGTAGACTCCCACCTAGAGACAGGAGACCTCCGAACTCAGGGACCACTATATAACGGCCGGTTCTGGCTTGATCGGACTTACCACCGCAGCTCCGCTTATTGGATTTCCACCGCAGCTTTCGCGTCTACATTTGCATTCTCCAATCATTCCCATCTACACCCCTATTTTAACTTTCGCTGCACCTGGTTTCCACTTTCCTCACTATTTCCAATTCCCAATTCATTTTACCGAATGCACAAAAAGGTACCTCCAAAAGTTAATGGCCAGCTTCACCAAAAAACCGGGTAGGTAATCCCTGGTTTACCATCGCGGCCGTCTTGAGCGCTGAGTGCTAGTAGGAACCACCTGTCCGTCGGATTCTTGCGGTGGATACATAAAGGGGAGGAATTGGAGAAGCTCGACCAAAATTACTGCTTATCAGCTATAAACATTACAAGTGTGTGAAGTGAGCCGAGATTTAAACATTAATTAGTACAGAAAGAGCGTAAGTTGAACATGTGATTTAATTGATGAAACAGTGGAGATCATTGACCAGACCAGACCAGAGACCATTCACTCTAGCTCTACTCTCAAGCTCTCTTAAAACCACTGGTCAAGTCAATCCCCACGCTCTTTTCAACCTCAACTCGAGTTCTCAAATTATCATCCCATCATCCACATTTTCCATCTTCTATTCAGGTCTCACCAAACCATTCAAGCTTAAATTCCTTCATCTACGTTTCAAGTTGTCTGCATGTGAGAAAAGGAGACGTCTTAGCGTCTGTCTCCGTCGATCAAACAAAGTGCACGTATCAAAATTCTACTACGAATTAACTGAAGACGCCTCGGCTGTCCCTATCAATTTGTAATAGCCCTATTTGTAATAGGAACATCCTTCTCAAGCTAGAAAGGAGACGTCTCGTGTCTGTCTCTATTTGAAAGGACCAACTCCAAATGAACTGGAGACGCCTCGGCTGTCTCTATCAATTTATAATAGGAACATCCTTCTCAAGCTAGAAAGGAGACGTCTAGTGTCTGTCTCTATCTGAATTGAAAGGACCTAATCACACCTTAACTTCACTCTCAACAATACAACCTGAATAGGAGATATTTCACTACCTAAACAATTGGAGTCAGTAAACTATGTATTGTGTGTAATTTTCTGTTTGCTTTTCACATGTTTCGATCTCATGTTTCTATGCTGGGAACACAGTATCTGCGAAAGCAAAGTCGTGTAACGGATTTAGTGACACTCTTATAGGAATATACGTGAATATGGACATTCCTGCTCGAGGATGTCAGCAAAATGTAGGTAGCTCCCAGATCATCCGACTCACAAATTGAGCTAAATGATGAACTATGTCCAAAATTGAGCTCCTAGATAAACTGTGTCCAAAATTGAGCTTGCAGATTAGCTGAATCGAAATTTGAGCTCCCTACTAAATGCCCCACCACAAATAATAGGCAACTTACAAGATTGATTTTATTCAAATTTTCCAATATGGGTTTTTATCAACGTACCATACCAAACTACCGACAAAGAGAAAAAGGTGATTTTAAGCGATTCCCGAAAATCAAGAGATTTATATATTGAAAATTCTCTTCATAAATAATATGACGTATTTTGTAGAATGATGCCAACGACAATTCGATAAATTTCGATGTCAAAGGGGAATATCCTTGAAGCGCAATCATGGGACATGCTGTTTCAAATGTCCAGAAATATGGACGTGATTGCGTAATTGTTCAGATTATACCCGGGTGATGTTAACTGATGAAATTAGGCCAACCACAAAAACTCACAGCGATTTGATACAACTCGCCTGTCAGCCACTGTGAACAAAGAAGCAGGTTCTATTGAAACACCCTAATTAATGATATCGATCTCTTTCTTCCGCCTCGAACTTGTTTTTCTTCCATCCTCTTCCTCTTTACTTTACCTCCTTCCTTCCTTCCTTCCTCTTCTTCTTCTTCTCCTCCCGTAAATGGGAGGTCCACTGAGAAGGCATCGGCTCGCCTATTGGCTTTGACGCCCAATACGGTCGTTTCGCCCAGGAATGGGGTTTTCTGCTTATTCTCCGGGTCTGAAGTCGTTACAGCCCAACAAAAACCTACCATCTGCCAGGCCAGGAGCCGCAAAAAGCTATTCAGAAGGTTTTCCACTTTGCCCCAACGGAGAAGCAAAACAGGGCGTTGTGGGGCATCTTCTCTTTCAGCTCTGCCTCCATCTTCTTGTTATTTAATAAAACGGGTAGATCCCCTTTTTACCTCGGAGGGAGAATCAATTTCACGGAAAGATACCACACCAAGAGAAGGGCGAGTTGAAAATCAGAATTTCCGCTACCATCACACGTGAAAATTGTAACCCATGAGGACTACTGATTTTTAGTAGAGCTGTTTTTTGATCCGCGTTCAAATTTATCCTGGGTTTTACTAGATAAATACCTCGAATAAATGCAGTTATGTTACCACTCATTGATAGTTGAAATTGATAAACAAAATACCTACTCTCATTTCGGAGAAAGGATATGAAAAGACAAGAAATCTAAATAAGGAGAAAGGAGGATTGTAATCTTCAATATGGAGATCGACGCAGACGAATAAGTAGATCGGGAATGGGGTCCACCGAAAGAAAACACCTCCTTTGCCGATCTTTCGTGAAATATATTCACTTCATCAGGCCTCGAAGGTATGCATAGAGCGTGAACATTATACCACTGTCAAACTTCCATGAAAAAACCAGAAGAATGATAACCAACAACAGTAAAAGTGAATAAATTTAACTGAATTATTGCACAAATGAAGTGAAAAAGTCAACACCAAATCTATAGTGAACAATACAAAAATATAATCATTAAAATGTCCAACACATATATGACATTTTAACGATCATATTTTTGAATTTATTTATTTACTTATTCATTTATTCACGAGCAAGCCCAATTTACAAACAGCATAATGAAAATTTCGATGTACACATCATTGAATTTACATAAAACATTTACATAAAACAATTTACATTTTTTTTTTTTTTGTATTGTTCACTATAGATTTGGTGTTGACTTTTTCACTTCATTTGTGCAATAATTTAGTTAAATTTATTCACTTTCACTGTTGTTGGTTACCAGTCTTCCGGTTTTTTTCATGGAAGTATGACAGTGGTATGATGTTCACGCTCTAAGCATACCTTCGAGCCCTGATGAAGTGAATATATTTCACATATTTCGATCAGTTCGACATAAAGGATTGTAACTAATAGTTAAGCATAGAAACCTACCTAATACTCTGCTCAAATCAATATAAATGAAATATAGAAATAAGTGAATGGAATTACCGGATCAATGTGATGCTGAAGGTGGGTATCCACAAAGAGAGAAAAGAATTATTGAAAATCTGAAACACCACCAGTAGGTAAAAATTGAGAAAGGATAGACGATTTTGAATTAGTGCTCACTTAAGCAAAAGCAGTTGTAAAAGTCGGAAAATTACTGGGAAATGCAAAGTTGCCAGCGCTCCCTCCCTAGCGGAGAAAGAGGGAACCTCCAGACAGCACCTCTACAATAGAACTTAAAAGTAGGAAGCATAATGGAGTGTGGAAGACGAATGGATCGTGGAGTCATAACTGCTGGGTGTTGCTCCCGGTATGGAGGAAGAGGGAAAATGTGCCAGACTTGTAGTAATTAGGTACTCTCACTGTTCATACATACCAACTTGATATCCAGGTACTAGTATACCTAATTGATGAATAATCCACTCTTAATAATATATAATTCCTGAATCTGTCAGAATACACTGGCAACATTTGCCCATATTAGCTTTAGGACTCACTCAGTTGATTCCTGATTGTTCAAAAACCACCTCCGATACTACCTCAAATGAGCTCATAAATCAGCAAATGAATCAGAAAAGAAAGTTAGCATTTAAGCCAAGTGGAAAATAATTGAGCTCTCAGATCAGCTGGATCAAAAATTGAGCTCCCAGATCACACAAGATTCGAAAAGATCCGAAAATTGCCCGATCCGTCCCGACTGAATTAGATGTTACCAAACGAAGTCAGATCGCTTGGCTCGCTCATCAGCCTGAAATCGCAACTGCATGTATGACTCACTCATAAGACCGGATATCCTGCAGAAAACATCTCCGGAACTCCCAGATCACAACACTTCCGGTAAAAGCCGGTTTAGACAGACTTCGACTTTTATTATGATGTACAGAAGATAGATGAAATAAAGAATGAAATGGGCTGGGAAAAGTGGGTGAAACTGGAAACTAGAGATTAATGAGCAAATCTATCTCAGCGTCGATTCTATGCCTTTCATATAGTAATTATTTTGGAGGAACGTCTAGATAGCAGCTTCTCGCCATGCGGAAACGAAAAGTCCTCTAATCATCACTTCATTCTCATAATCTAATAGGGAACAGTGGGTGGCGGACCTTTGACTATCGTATATAGCGATGTTCAAACGACATTCTTCAAATAGAAAAATTCCTTTGTTTTTCGTTGGTTCTCACTACTCCATTTTCCATGATCAATCATACCTTTTGAACAGCATCAGAGTCTTTAGAATGCAATAGTACCCGTGGGAATCAATCGATCACGTAATTATCAATTATATTGAATAAATATGCGATTTATGTGCCTTATTTATTCAATCTAATTACATGTTTGATTGACTCCCGTTGACTGAATTCTAGAGACTCGGGTGGTTACAACTATATGGTCGAACATCGGAAATGAAGTGGTAAAAACGAGAAACAAAAGTATTTGAAAACATGCGTTTGCCTGACACTGATCGCGTACTACAGTTAAGTAGACACGGTAATCGAGAGGTGCTGGTTTTAAATATAACAAAATGAAATCATTTTCATTCTATCTTCATTCCCATTTGTGTTTTCTTCATGAAACTGCTCACTCCGTTGGAGATGTCTGAGCTATTCCCGTCTTGAAATCTTAGTACGTCTTTTTCTTCTTTAGAATCCAACAATGTTAGTCAAGGCACCACTTATCGTCAGGCTTGAGGCCTCATCAAATTATTGTCCTTCTATTTCGCTCATTTCTACCTTATTCCACCACCGATCACCTAACTTCGAGACTTTTTCGAATAGCCAGCAATCCAAACTTCGATTAGACCGTCAATTTTCCAGAAAAAACTATTGATCATGCTTCTGGAGCAATAAAACTCATTATGGGTTTTTTCATCAGTTATCGCCATGAAGGTACATGTTTCCATGAAACTTGGTAATTCAGCCAATACAATTATTGGTCGGATCTTGGAGCTTGCCCATCAGGTAGGTACCGCATGTTTAGTTCCTCCTGATTCCTTGACCAGTTTTATCACTCTGGTTTACTCTGTTATGCCTTCTAAAACGACAAAAATACCTAATGACTATAATTCAAAAACATTCTTAAAGGTTACACCGCGTAAAAGCAAAGTGAACGGATTTCCAAGCAACTATGGACATATTAACATTTATAAACGCTTTAGATCAGCCAATATCAAAACAATAGTAGATTAATAAAAACAACTTTGGTTATGATTGGAATCCTCTGGTCTAATCAAGGTCTAACAAGGTCTAATTTGTACTTACTGAGCATGACTGCCTGCTGGAGAAGCTCCAAGTTCTGACCAATGATTGGATGAAGGAGATGACCAAGTCTCACCGACACATGTACCAAGAAAATACAAATAAGTACCTACCACAAGACTCCAAAAATGGATTTCCAACTAGGAAAATGGTATCACCATTCAGCTACACACGTGCCGAATTGTTACGATATTGCACCACTGGCTGCAAATGAGTTTTGCTCACAACGTTTTCATGTAACAAAAAAATACTTTCCGAGGTTTTTGTAAAGCAGAATTTCTTATAAGAAAAGTTCCATTCATGCAGCATGAGTTGGTGAGCGAATTTTCAAAGAATAATTTTTACCGACTTGGTGGGTGATTCTTTAGGAAATTTCACGCTGATTCCGAATATACCATGAATATGTTCCTATGTTTAAGATGGTAATTCACACCAAAAACCTCATAAAACACGTTTTTTAAGCTCTTTTCGACTCTAAATTTTCAACATTTGACCCCTTGGAGTAGGGGTAAAAAATTCTGGACAACGAAAATTCCCTACTCCAAAAATTCTGGACAGCGAACTCATCCTTAAGTACTTTTGATATTATTGACATTTTAAAATTTTTTGGATTTTTTATCTCGATCCCTCAGGCAGATATCGTCTGGAGTGACACATATATACATAAATATATAAATATATATGTACATATGAAAAAGTGTTAAATTTCAGGAATCGTTATAGAATGGTCTGCAACGGATTTCCATGAAGAAAATTGTCAAAAATTTGCATTGCAATAATTTTGAAATAGCTTCATTTTCTTCGAAAATTCGCTAAAAGCTTCAAACATAGCTGTCTTCAGCGGTGCCATGATGGCCGCTTTCAGCCATTGGCTGAAAATGAGTTTTGTCCATTACGTTTTTGTGCAACAAAAATATATTTTCCGAGGTTTTTGAAAAGCGGACTTCCTCATAAAAATCGTCCAGAAAACATGAATCTCGCCACACTGCGCCGAAACTTAGGTATTTACTTTTGGTGGTTCTCGTTAATGTTCCCTCGAAATCGGGTTTCCCGGTAGAACTAAACATCTCGGTTGTTTGTCGGAAGATGTTAAGGAGAGTTTGTTTGACATGGCGGGTTCCGTGATTATCCATCTATCACAAACTTCGTGAGTTGAGAAACTAGGTAGGTACCTCTTGGATTAGAGCTTGGAGAGTCATAACTCGGAAGTCGGTTGGGTTGTTCGTACCTATTAGCGAAAAATGAAGTTCATGTTGTCTACTGCTTCCTCACTACTTATTCGTGCAAGAAATTATTTTAAAAAAATTGTTGTCTAAATCAAAATTTCCACTTGCTTTTGGTTAATTTTCGAAAAAAATGAAGGTATTGCAATGGCATCAACATTTTTGTAATGCAAATTTTTGAAAATTTTCTTCATGGAAATTCGTTTTAGACCATACAAAAAGTATTCCTGAAATTTAACACTTTTTCATGTGTCATATATATATATGTGTGTCACTCCAGACGATATCTGAGCGAGGAATCGAGCTAAAAATCCGAAAAAATTTCAAAACGTCCGTAATATCAAAAGAAAGGATGAGTTCGTTGGCTAGAATTTTTGGAGTAGGTACTCCAAGGGTTCAAATTTAAAAATTTAGAGTCAAAAATCGCTAAAAAAAAAAAAAAGTGTTTTCTTATGTTCTTGGTTTAAATTGCCATCTTAGGCAATAAACATAGGAACATAATTATGGTATATTCGGAATCAGCCTGAAATTTCTTATAAGAATCGCCCACCAAATCGGTTAAAATAATTCTTTAAAAATTCGCTCATCAACTCATGCAGCATGAATGGAACTTTTACGTTTCAGAGCGTTCTGAACGATTTTGGTTCCGTGTCTGTCTATCTGTCGGTCCGTGGTCAATTCGTTGTACCAGGCAAAACTATATGAAGTTATGATCCAACTTCGATGAAATTTTCAGAAATTGTGCGGGATAGCCCCGTAACAGTCTCCTATGAATTTCATCACCATCGTACAATTAGTAGCGTGAGCGCATGCGCAAACGTAAATTTTCTGAAACCCCTGTATCTCAGTTCCTAATTGACCTATTTCGCTCAAATTTTTTGGTAGTTGGGGGCTGACTCCAACAATCCCCAATGCATTTCGTCACGAATGGATCTGTAATAGCTACTGCGCAATCTCAAAATTGAAATTTGTTGTCATAAGCGCAGCTCCGGAACTACATGACTAATTTCTGTGGCATTTTCAGACATTCAAACATTCCCCTATTAATTTCATATACATTGCACCACTAGCAGCGTGTGAGCATGCGCAAACCTGAATTTCCTGAAACTACGCTGTCTCAGTTCCTAACGGATCGATTCCACTCAAACTCGCAGGGTAGTTTGGAGCTGACTCACGCCCTATGAATTCCATCAAGGTTGGACGAGTGATAGCTACTGCGCAAGCGCAAACTTTAAATCGGTTGTCATAGGGATAACTCCTGAACTATTCTACCAATTTTGCTGATTCTATACCTACATCCATGTTACAAAAGTGATGAGTCTTGTTCCGAAAACATGTCAGATTCCCTGAAATTAATCATCGTTACTACAGGTCTGTTTGGTTTGTGAATCGAACGCCTGCACCGATTTCCGCGATGTTTTTTATGTTTTAGCGAATTTTTTAAGACAATTTAAAAAAAAATTAGTATTGATAAATTTTGGAAATGTATACCTACTCAATGGAAATCAGCTTCAGACCATTCTAAAACGATTCCTGAAGTCTAACATTTTCATATATGTAACTATATATACCTATGGGTCTATGTATCAGTGTCACTCCAGACGATGTCTGACCAAGGGATCGATCCAAAAAACACTGCAAATGATTACACAACGGTTTTATATGTTCTATATATTATTAATATACAGCTAGGTATATTATATAGTATAAATATCATACAGGGCATTGGTAGTTTATAGTATAAATAGTATCGCACACCCACTTCGTCTTTAAATAGGTTATCTTTGTGACGTTCAGTAAACACTTCAGTTACCACTTCTTTAAGTAAGAGTAGGGAAAGATTTCATAACTTTTCATACTCGAATGGGAAATTCCAGTAATTTTTGTCAATCACCTGCCTACCTATATTTCTTGGGGTTAACAGAAATCGAGTCTTTGCGTCTAGAAAATCTTAACATAAAATTGGGGAAGCAATTAGAAATTTGAGATTTGAGCAAAAGGTGGACTTTGTAACGTAGAGGTAATCCCATATATCTGATCGAGAGAAAGCATCCATACTGAAGGTGATTCCAGGGGGAAGTCAATATTGATCTATTCACTCCAATTGTGTGGCCCTTGAAGAAGTTATCCAAATTGATAAGATAAGATAAGTTGTGACTTATCTTATCGGTAACTACAGACTGGAAAAGCAGAGACCTTAATCACCGATATCTTTATGGGAACTATAATATCTAATCTAGCCACGGTAACGCGGTGTACAGGGCTTGAAATAACGTAGAGATAGGACCTTCTCAACATCCAATATCCTCATTCCACATTTCCTTCCCTATATTGCACTATAAATTATCACTTTATTTCACTCTATAAGTCCTTTTCACAGTTAATGGAACTAAAATATTGCAAAATCTCATTTTTATACCCACTTGAAATAGCTTATTGTAATGAGCAGAGGAGGCTGAAATAAAGGTGATTACATTTCTTAATTGAATGCGTATTTATTGACGATTCTGGTCCCCTTTTATGGGCCCCATACACCCAGTAGAGGGGGCCTATATTTACCCTCCACTGACTATCAGTGGGGAGCAGGACTCTGCCCGTTCCTGGGCCCCACACTTATCAACCACCATTAAATGGAGGAAAAATATTTCAATCCTGTGAGTTTCTACGTTAACCTGGTACTTCCTTATATCGAGAGCAGTTCGTTTCTGTAGTTTTCAAAAATTCTTACATTTTAGCTGCACTCAATAGTATATAGCCAAAATTCCCCGCTTCGATTCGCTATATGATGCAATTAACTTTATTTTGTCTTCATTTCTAGCTGATCATTATTACTGTTTTTAGACAATTTTCAGATAGTTTTTAGACTTTTATTGCAATTCGATTTTACTTTCAATGAACTCTGCATTTTTGATTGTTTGTGATGAATTGGAATTTTCTGACACAGGAACAGTACAATTACTTGTGACAAGTTTTTGAAATCTTACTCGTTGGAGCTTCATCCATAGTAGTTTGAAGATGTTTCATAGCTGAATATTCCAGTAGACCGTGTAGTGAACGAAAGCTCATCCGTCAGCAGAAATGAGAGACAGACACCAGGTCTTCGGTGGCCAAGGTCGTTAGTTGGTGAGTCATAGTGGAATCCATCAGATTTCGCTGTGACAATAAGGTTCGAATCCCCTCGAAGTACCATAATTTTTTTAACGATTTCCTGTCCACAACAACCGCATAATATTGTACCCAACAAAATTTTGAATTTCGGTCAGTATATTCGATTTGGTAGTTATCTAATTATATTCCTTTATTTTAATGATGCTTGTTCTTAGCAAAAGTATGAACATGAAAATAATACAATGCACATATTATGAAAACTTGCCGTTTGTGCCGATCGATTCTCCGCCCAATTTTCAATCGAAAGAATAAATGAGTGATAATGAGCGACGGGGAACATTCTTGTGTTGTGATGATTCAATAAGAAGGCGAAATAAATTTCAGAAACTGTGCTTTGATCCATCTGGAAGTAGACAAGCGTCTTATCATATAAACTGGAAACCACAAAGAAGTGTTGATTGGGACGAATCATTAGGTCGGCCGAGTGATGGAGGAGGTCCCAGGATGACACTCATTAGCCCATTCCGAGCTGTCACCCTACCTTCTTTGGGAATCGTACTAATGATCCCTTGAGCGGTCCAGGAAGCGGCAGACCTCGTTAGCCGGGGACCTTCATTTCCGTTTCCCTCATCATCCTGAGGAGACGGATAAAAATGGGGGGGGGGGGGGGGGGGGGGGGGGGGCTTTGAGGATTTTCTTGACAAGCCGAAAAGACAGGACTTCGTTTCTATAGTCGGCTCTGCTATTTACGAGTATAAGCTCCGAGAGTAGTTATCCAGCTGGATCAGTCAATTAACTCTTCGGACTTATACTAAAGGGTGTATCAAAGTCGTGTTCTCTTTGATTTTCTCATTACTTCTATAAATGGGTATATTTACACACAAAAAATTCATTATGTAAGTGAACATCTCTGATTTAGTTTTGGAAGACAATATCCGGCATATGACCTAAATTTTGCAAGACTCGCCTGCAGAGCTGCTGGTCGACATCGGCAATTTTCACCTGGATCTCTTCCTTCAGGTCCTCCATGGTGCAGGGCTCATCCTCGAAGACATTGATGTGACACCAAAGGGAAAAATCCAAAGGAGTTGGACAAAGGATGTCACAAGACCTGGGAGGCCAGTTCTGAGTCCGGTTTTTCGAGATGATTTGGTCTTGAAAAGTTTCGGACAACAAACCCGTTGTCTCCATTGCAGTACTGCAAGTTGTACTGTCTTGCTGAAGCAAATGCTGTGAGTCACATGTCGATGTCTTTGGGGTAAAATCAAGGCCAACGCCTACGAGGATAAACGCCCCACCATCGAGGAACTGAAGAAAGAAATCCGGATGAAAATCGCCGATATCGACCAGCAGCTCTGCAGGCGGGTCTTCTTTCATTTTATTTAGCTTCAATTTAATTTCACTCTAGGGAAGCGATCCAAAATACAAAATCATATTATACTATACTTATGCATAAAGCATGCGACCACACAAACATAAATATACTTGTTTTAAGGCATCGATGTAAGCTGAACATCGAATTTTGATTATCTCAAAATGAGGAAAAGTGGAGATATCTGGTTTTTCCCTATATTCTTCAATCAGGTATTAATACACCACATCCACTCACACTAGTGAGGTACGCACTTGTCTTCTGGTAGAAATAATACAGATTGTTTCATAATATTTGTATTTGTAGTTGTGATTTGGGAGTGAATGAATTTCTCATCTTATCAGGGTGCCCTGCGAGTTATTGAGGACTGCCTTACTTCTGTGACTAGGAATCAAAACTTAATAGGTGCGCAATGTAGTCCAATTGTGTTCCACCCTTACTTGGAGTCCTTCAAAATGCATGAAAATGAACATAAATTATACATACATACTTGGCTCTCATGAGGCATCCGGTGAAAATCAAGCTTTGCTCCTAATTCATCGACCATTTTACTCTGATTCGGACTATAACCCATGTTCCTATACCTGCAATAGGTAGCTATTAGCAGCCTCATCATCAAAAAACCACGAAAAGACACGTTTTCAACCTTTGGAACCGCCAAAAATTGTTTTTGTGAAACAGAGAAATTGTGGATTGTGTCGAATGAGACTAAAACCAGTTCACCAATGCCATACCTACGACTTTAGGTAATTTTTCAGTTTTCTGAAACCTACCACATTCCACTGAAAAATTTGTGAATTCCAAAACTGACAAAAATAATGACGTGGTTACAATGTTGATAAGCTAATTTTGGTCTCATGCACAATTTTATACTCTGCACATCTCTATTCCATAAAACCATTTCGGGCAATTCTAAAGGTCAAAAAATGACGTTGAAAAAGGTGTCAACTGTCATTGGCCAAACCCGTTCAAGATTCCAACCAAACCAAATTAGGGTAACGGAAAATCTCCTAAAACAAACACTGTTTGAGCTCCAGATTTTGCGAATAAAATTATCTTAATTAAATAATTTATTGAAATAATTATTTATTAGTTATTATTAATGAATTATTTAAATTAAATCTTTTTTGATTGATCCCCATGCAATCTCAGCACATCACTTTTTGGTTGGTCTTTTAGTGTGACGTACAAAACGGTTTTTCAAGGGCCCTTGGGATGCCACCTGTTATTGAAACAGTTGAGATTTTATTCTAAGTTGTTTCCGCAACAGAACGATAAACTATTTTTTCTTTGTATTAAAAGCGTTATTTTATTCTTAATAACAATACAAAATCAGGAAGAAATTTGCATTTTCGACCTCAAACTCGGGTTCAGCGCTCTCAAAAACTTCCATTTGCCTATGTTTAACTGGAAATTCCGTTTGGTTGAGCCGGAAAATAGATGGGAAGAGGCGCGTGACGTCGGAACTATTTGGGCGCTGAGGGTCTTCCCCAGGCTGGAGGGGCGTCGGTGACGTCATCATTATTAATGTCAAGACCCTTTTCCGCTCATAGGAGACCCCTCATGTGGCACCTTTTTGGAAAGCTCTCACTGAAATCTGTAATTTGGAAAGATAAAGAATAACCATGCGCACACCCCATTCCCCAATCGATCCCCTCGCAAACTAGATCAACTAGCTGGTCTTGGTCCCAAAAAATAATCGCATCTCTACTAAATCATAGTGTTGCATACTTTCATAATCAGCTTCGCGTTCGCACTACAATCAACTTGGCACTTTCCCGCAGGGATTGAATTGACATTCTCAACTTCTCACCAATATCATCAAAAAATTATCATTTTATGATAAAATCTACGATGATCAGGCATCAAAATGAAAAAATTATCAAGTATTGATATTTAAGAATTTTTCGGAGATCCGAGTCTCAATTATCAAGTTTTGAGAATTTTTTATTTTTTCTCACCTTTCAAGTAGGTATCAATTCTTGAGAATTTGTCTCCCAAAATTTTCTCAATTCTCATTTTTTTTTCTTCAAATTTTGTATTTTGAACGTCATTAAGTTGGTATGCCCCTTGGCTCAATCTGTTCACTGTCTCATTGAACCATAAGAGTGATAACGTGGGGGGGTATTCAGTTGATACTCAGTTTTCAGCTCCTCCCACACAATGGGGAATTATCATCAATTTTTTTTATTTTTTTT
>JAEMON010000006.1:26744599-26758630 GCA_030264115.1 Lygus lineolaris
TGCAATAGCTTCATTTTCTTCGAAAATTCGCTAAAACGCATGCGTAAATAAGGCCTTCTTAGGGGGCCAATCATCAAAGCATCAACATACCTCAAAATTACCCACCATCAACCACCCACTCTGCACACGGTGTTCAACTGCGCAGATCGCTGGCATTGAACATATTTTGAACTACTGTTCATATGACATTGAATTTAGAAGATCCCCTAATAATTCCCTGTATATGAATCCCAAACCTCCATATCGGTAAGAATATTTGAAATACCAATTTGATCAGGACGCGCTAGAAAAGATACACGACTAGGTACGTAACTTCCAATCACTCCTGACAACAACCAACAGATCATCTAAAAATGCCAGCAAAATAAATCACAGGCACAAATGCACAATTTTGTGTCCCTTGACTTTTTTTTTTTACTCCGCTCAAAACCCAACTTTTCGTACTTTTATGATTTCATTTGCTTTTTTTTTTTACTGGAACAGCCATAACAACCCTAATTTACCAAGTATCTTGAACATGCAAACAAATCCAACTCGTATTTTGCTAATCAATGTTTGTTTATTGAATTTTTTTAAATAATTAGTGCTTGGATTCACCTCAATTATTCATTAGGTACCGCAAAAAATGGGTTTCATGAGCTGGTATGTCCAAAAATTCAATATTTTTCTTGAAAACTGGTGGGTTGAGGGAAGAATCGAAACTATCTACTCTACTTAAGCAGATCTCTCGTGACATGGATATGTATATGAGGTGGGGGTCATATTTATTTTCGATGGTGTACGATTGTTAGATAGGTAATGAGGAAAAGTTTTATGTCTGATGTAAAAAAAAAAATTTGTCTGATAGACAAAACACTGGCATTAAGAAATTATATATAATTTTTATAGTACAGAAATCAGTTCAGGTTCATTCTTAGTAGAACCCGAGGTTATAGACAATAGGGGATGGTGTCTAGAACAGTATGAAATGTACTAACGTGCTTCATCTTCATCAGTATTGCGACAGATGAGGAATGATTTCTGATTTCATTCTTGAAGTCTAGTTACCAAATTTGTTTATCAGTCTTGCGTTACAATTTTTGATCTGAAAATTGGGTTGAAACAAACACATGAACCCCAGCCCATAGTTACAGAATTATCGGTCTCGCGTTACAATTTTTGGTCTGAAAATTGGGTTGAATTAAAGAACCACATGACCCCAGCTCACAGACATATCCAATCAACATATCCAAACAATCAATTTTTCAACATTCAGAATGAATCCTAAGTGTCACCATCGATTCAGCGTGAAAAATTACGTCAAAAATGATACCAAACTCTTCCAGTCGTGGTCAAGTCGTAAACACTGCAATACTCGGTTTCCTCGAAAAACCCGACTTTTTTCTGAATCCAAAATTGATTTTTCCCATCATTTTTCACAGTAAAATAAAAACTCTCCACACTAGGTATTGAAAAGCTGAGATTCTGAGGTCGTTTTTCCTGTAACATGCATGTGAATTCACCAATTTTGTCGGAGAAATAGAGTCTATCTGTTTGTGGCTATCTTGTGCAACGCACGGGTTAAGCAGCTAGTAAGTAAAAAAGTAATAATATTGATAGAGGCTGCGCGTTACGTGAGCACTTGGAGAACCAACATGGTTTTATGTTATGCAACGGAATCTGATATGTAATATTATTATATAACATCCCATTCTAAAACCTCTCAGTTTGTTTTTCTTTCAGTTTTTGAATTTCCTAAAGGGTTTCTTTTGGAATATTCCGATCCATTTTTTTGTATATTGGTGGGGAATACCAATGTAATGCTCTTCCTGCTGTAATAACTTCTTGCTGGAGTTTTTATAAGGACTTCATTATATAATAGTATCGAGGTTATCCAATAATGTAATATATCTACCTGGAAACCTTATCCGTAAATTCAAGTATGAAATAATAATACTATATAGCGCACTTAATCATTATGGCCTACCTACTGTACTCTGACGAGTTCATTTATCTGCTAACTGGGGGATTCCGAGGAAGTAGTTTATTGCCTCACAAAACCTCTTATTAAAGATCTGGACAGGTATGTGATGAATGATGCTTCAGTTTTCTTGTGGGTTTTCTTCACGGAACAACAAAGTACAATAACAATTCTCTTTCCTCGCCAGCACCGTGGTTTCTGGAGAATGATGTCATCGCCCCAACGTCATTTAGAATGTCGGTAGGTACTTCAAACAAGTTCAGTTTGTCATGGAATCTAACCGGGCTCTCCGATTGGGGTAGCACAAGAATCATGTAGGTATTGAAAACACCGAAACAATAAATCTCACCTATCAGATTTCCACAATTTTTATTTCAAATTATACAAAGCTTTTCAATGGTTTTTCCATCATCTCCAAGCTCTAACAATTCGGTTTTAAAGGTGTTTTGAAAAAACAGGCGATTTCCTGGATTTGACAAAATTTACTCTTCGTGCACAATTTCCACCTTCCGATTCGTTCCGAAAAATTTTGATCAGACATCAAGAAATAGAAAATTTAACGGTGTAATCATTTAAAATTGTACACTACAAATCAAGGTAATCATGGTCGTTTTAAGGACGTAAAGTCAAAAAAGGAAACAAATCTCAAAATTAAAAGAAATAACGAAACAAGGGGTGTTAGTAAATGAAAAACTTCAGGATACACTTTTTGCTGGAAATGGTTGTAGAATTGATTCCTGAAGTTGCCTACAGTCATCAGTAGAGACGAGATCGATATGCTAAAATTCGAGCCCCTTTATGCATGCATATAAGCGTTTTTTAAGGCCAATTATATTCTTTTCAAGGGTAAAAATATTCTATTTTTTATCATAATGAAAATAATTGTTTTGTTGTCTCTAAGCCTGTTTTTCTGGATATTGGCACCCCTAAACTTTGGGAATTTTTCGGTCTTACAGCCGTTTGAAGAAAAAAAAGGAAGATTCTCCGATATGAGGGAAATTACACTACAGGCTCCCGATCTTACATCTACATCAACTTAAAAATACAAGTGAAACCATCCAGCTGATAGGAAATTTAACGCTCTTTCCAACGGGGTCCTTAAATTTGAATTTACTTGAGAAGTAAGGGAGTTATAGCTTATTAATGACATAAGGTCGAACACACGAAAAAATCTTAAAAGTGAAAAAAACTCACAAAAGTAAGGGGTTAAAAAAAACTATAGGAGACATTTTTTGTTGGAAATTACTTGATGAGTCCAAATCCGAAGGGTCTGTACTAGCAAGTGATACACCCTGCACATAAACCGCGCCAAAACCAGACAGTCAGAACGAATTTGGACGAGTTTTAGTAAAATATCAAAACTCGCGCCTCGCCAAGTTTCATAAAAATCTACTTGAAACTTGAAGCTTGGACTACTTAGAAACCCAGAATTCACTAATGGTGGAGACAGGCGAGATTAAGATGGTACGAGGGGTCTGATGGATATGCAGGTAAATTAGGTAGGTATGCATTGCAGCTATTCTTAGTGGAACAGGAAGCGTACATCAGTTTCACGAAAACAATTTCCCGACAATTTGTATCCTTTTTTTCCCTTGAAACTGTCCGAATATTTGAAAAATATTCCAGAAATATCCGAACGTTTGAGAAATACACGAAAACCTAAATATGTGATTTTTGGTCCCAAATATGCAAAAACATGTGAAATTAAATTGCGTTTAAATGGTTGCAAACAGCTCAAAACGGATTCCTATGAACCTTTAGAGCTTAAAAACTGATTATGAAAAATATGTGAAATCTCGTCTCAAGTCATCAGTCTTGTTTGATACACCTTGTATATTATTAAGTCGTTGTGAATTATTTTTTCCATCTGTTTCTATGGCCGTTCAACACGCTAACGATCGACCTAATTTGGCTTCAATGAGATTATGAGCAGGTTAATGAAGCTGTCGGTGTCGACGAGCGATGGGATCGGGGGAAGGACTCTAATTAGCGACCCAATTGTATCAGATTAATTTCCATTTCCCGAGGCAACCAAAATAAACTTGTTTGCTCAGTACAAATAGATGCGTTCGGAGAGTTCCGATAGGAATACTATAAGGAGAGGCAGGTCTCAGAGAGGTAGTTGATCTACGAGAACAAGGACATTACAGGTTATTCTTCATAGAGGAGTGGAAAAGAAGTAGGTACTTGAAACTTACTTGAGAGCTACAACAGTTCTGTCACTGTCAACTTTACAATTGGAAATGAGTTCAGCTGAAAACTGATGTTTCAATTTTCATCCATTCAATAAAAAGAAAACGGAGTTAAACAGAAAAACGTTGTCTATTTCCACGAAAATAATGAGTTACAAAGTTAAATTGATTTCGACGATTAGGCCATCATCAGTAACAAACAATTAACTCATTATTGTTCACCTCACTCATTATGAAAATAATGAGTTACAAAGTTAAATCGATTTCGACGGTTAGGCCATCATCAGTAACAAACAATAACTCATTATTGTTCACCTCACTCATTATTTTCGTGGAAATAGACAACGTTTTTCTATTTAACTCCGTTTTCTTTTTATTGAAATGGGTTTCCACAACTTCGTCGCGAGTGATTTAGTTCGTGTTCATCCATTCGTCAAATCATCTATAGTGAGGTTTTGCTTCCTGGTCCAAAAAGGGAGAGGAAGCTTCATGTTCACTCATGGGTGAGGAACCTGCAAATTTCCTCCTCCAAAATACGAATTTCCACTGTCGAATAACTTTTTTGACCTTTAAAATAGGGATTTCAATTCCGCAAAGCGGGATCCCGCGCATTTTTTTGGGTCCGCACATCGCGCAGTGTTCTTTCCAACCGGGAAATACTCGATGTTAACAACCTTTTGAGCCTTTTCCCCCTGTAATATCCAACAACATTCTCATAACCTGGAGATTGAATTTCGAATTATCGTGTAAGAGAAAATAACACTTTTTCTGCCTTTGTATTGTTATATATTTGGAATAAAAAAACACTGAAAATACAAGGAAAAAATAGTTTATCGATCGGGTGTGAGGAAAACTTGGAATAAAATCTCAGCAGTTTGACTAACAGGCGGAATTCCGGAGAAACCCTTTCCTTCGTCACACTAAAAGAACTGAACCGAAAAGGATTGCGCTGAGATCGAATTGAGAGCAGTGAAAATAGGAATAATTTAAATAATTATTTGGAGATTAATAAATTGATAACTAATTGGAAATTAATAAATTGTTAATAATTAATTAATTCGATACATTTATTAATTAGGTATGTAAATTATATTCTCACTAATCTGGACCCGAAACAGTGATGGTCTTTGTGTTTCGTTTTTTTCGGCATCTTGAAAGGGTTTGGCCAATGCCAGACGACACCCTTTCCAATTTCACTTTCCCGCCATATTACAATAATCATAATTTCAATAAATTTTCTGCAATTCAGGTTCACTTTTTTTTGCCTTACAACTTCATTATTATTTCTTTTGAGTCATTATCTAGGAAATAAAGTCATTATCTAGAGAATATAGAATAAATTATTGTGAATCAGAAGACTTAACTGCCTATTCCGTACAACTCCCTTAAAACCATCCTATTATATATATATTGTATATTATTTGAAAAAAAAGAAAAAAAAGATTTTATTTCCGAAGACACCCTAACTAACTATTTTATTCGGTTGATGTTTGTTTACCTACCAACTAAATGAACCGTTTTTTTTTTTTTTTTTAACTCATATTTTAATTTAGGTAAGTACCTACTTTGAAATCATTAAAGATGAAGAAACTCTTTTAAAAAATAGTGTTTTCTGTAGGTTTAGGAAATTGCGGGATCCCGCGGGGTCAGAAACCCTGCAAGGTTGAATTCCCTACTTCCTGAACAATGTTTCTCTGGTGTCTCTGTATGATCAAATCCTTGCCACACGAATAAGTAACTTCCAATAAATTCTGATTTCGGAGCATTGTTTAACCAGATTCATCTGTACTCCTTTTAATAAGAACGTCTATATGTTCTGCCAATACCATTTACTCTACCAAATTAATCAACTGGGTTTAATCAACTACATTCACTAAATAGGTGAGGTACTTATGTATTTCAATTAATCACAAAGCTAGGGGAGCTTGTACTGTAGTTATTTGGATATAAACACAACCATTTTCCGTATGTCATGATAATATATCGTATGGTAATTATTCCATCTGACGGTCTTTATTTATCCATGCCATTAAACATTCTTGACTCACCATCAGTTCAACGACAAAAGCCTCGATTCATCTGTATCAACAGACTCGAACAATTTAATTAACGCAAATTAATCAACCGATTCAACGAGCAAGATCCCTTTTTGGGACCGTTGAAATGCTTGAGGTTTAAGCCAACCTCGGGAAATTAGCCGACCCTCGCTGCGCTCGCCCTAATGGAAAGTTACTTGGAAAACGCGTGAATGGTTGAGGTTATACACAGTAAATGGATTGAGGTCCCTTATTAACGTAACCCTGAACAGTCAGGTCTGAAGAACACACACAGCTTAATCCTTTTGTGAGTTTTGCACTTCGCCGAGTGCAAATAGAAGTTTATAAGCGGGAGGCTGACGGCAAGAGAACGAGTTCAGTTGGGTAACGAATTATTCCTAAAACGCTGCGGATTATTACAGATCCTTTTATTCTTTTTCCAGCCAAATCAAATTGAAATCATCATGGTTTCAGCAGTTTTCTTCCTTAAAAAATGATCACTTATTCCTACCTGAAACCCCGGTTTCACAGTTCTCAATGGAAAAATTTCTCTCAAATTCGGAGAATATTCGGACGATGACACAGGGAAGATTACCTTTGAATTCGTCCCAATTGAATCAGCAATTAATAGCTACTGCTCATCCGCAAACTTCAAGTTCGTTGTCACAGGCATAACTCTGGAACTACTAAACAAATTCAGGTGAATTCTTCAGGAACGTGGTTTAGACCGAAGACTCTCCTCGAGGGTAGCTTGTGCAACGGGAATTTCCTCAAAACTACAATTTCTCAGTTCTCAATAAACCGATTTCACTCAGATTCAGAGGGTAGTTGGGGGCCGACTACAGGACAAAAACCTACGAATCTCGTCACGATTGGATCAGTGATACCTACCGTGCATGCGAAAACTTGAAATTTGTTGTCAGAGGGATGATTCCGGAACTATTCTTCCAAATTCGCTGGAATTTCAACTGACTGGTTCTATAAATGGAAGTTACAAAAGTGAGGTGGCGATACGGCCCATCCAGCTTGGCGGACGTTTTCTTTTTTTTTAATTTTTTATTTTCATTTTTGATAAATGACTAAAATGATCATTTCTTGAAAAATGGGATGTTCACGTCATAGGGACCAACCTGTCTTCGATCATACCCTGTATTCGAACTCGAACCCGAACTTTCCATAGTTCGAGTTCGATTTGACATTCCTTAGGTAATTAGAACGTCAACTTCGCAACTCAGGAAATTAAATGTGAACGTACCTTTAGTCAAAATCAAAGCTGAAGAACTTGTAGGGCCACTCCTGTCCTCAGCAGCTGTAAGAGTGATTGAGAGTATCAATGATACTCTTGAGCGGTGTTCCTCGACACCGAACAGACGTTTCATCGGGTGTTTTATACGGGACTCCGGACCAAGATAAAAATCACTTGCCCGACACTCACTACAGAATGGTTCTCTCGCACATTCTCTGTAAGCTGTGGTGGTGCCACATCAGAAACTTGCAGCATACAAGCAGGAGTACCGCTGGGAAACGTCTTAGGACCTTTCCTGTCCTGATTCGGCTGATGTTCTCACAGTATGTTGATGATGTGAACGTCCTACTCAAGTGCAGCAAATTACTGCACCGATGAAGAGAATGCTCTCAATTCACGTTGGTGCTTTGCACTTCGGACTAGAGAGCAGTGGGATGAATCTTGAGTTTGCATCCTGCGGGACGCACCCGCTCGTGAACACTATTCATTCCTATCACTAGGACATAAATATATTATACTAGAGGGCTATTGGGGATTGGAAAGCCCCAGTCTATTGAGTAGATGTACCCACCTAAGAGGCTCCTGTACCTCCGTTAGCCATTTGCTGTACTATACAGGGTGGTCCCAAAATGTAACGGACTTACTCTGAGTTCTTATAGGAAATTTCACGCTGATCACGAATATACCATATATTAAGGGTCCCTGCATAAATCCTGACCACTTTTTACACAAAAAAACACTTTTTTCGACGTTTTTTGAGTGTTTTTGGGCAAAAAAACAAGGGAATTATCTGGAAAATCGAAAAATACCTCGAAATAAACGTTGTAGGAAATTAAATTCTGCGTCAATACCTACGATTTTTGGCGAATTTTAGAAGTTTTGACCAGTTGATAAACTGCTTGATAGGAGCAGGAAGGTAGGCAGGTAATGAACTTAACCATTATTAAATGATAAAAAAAAACCGTTTAAACCTACATTTTAAGTTCATATTACCTGCCTATCTTCCTGCTCCTATCAACCAGTTTATCAACTGGTCAAAACTTCTAAAATTCACCAAAAATCGTAGGTACAATCTTAAGAGCTGGCGTTGGTCTCATTCGACGCAGAATTTAATTTCCTACAACGTTTATTTCGAGGTGTTTTTAGATTTTCCAGATAATGTCCTTGTTTTTCGCCCAAAAACACTAAAAAAACGTCGAAAAAGTGGTTTTTTGCGGAAAAAGTGGTCAGGATGTATGCAGGGACCCTTAATATACGGTATATTCGTGATCAGCGTGAAATTTCCTATAAGACCTCAAAGTAAGTCCGTTACGTTTGGGACCACCCTGTATTTCTAGATCTTTCGGTTCTGGTACAGGACGTTGGTGTTTCTCTTAGGTAGGTATACCTCACGGCGAGCCCTTCTATGTAACGTGTCATCCCCCTTAATTTGCCGAACCGTTTCAAACACTCCTCCTCTCTTAGCCGGTCATCCACTCATTTACTCGGACAATGCGGACAATATGGTAATTAAAAATGGAATCTGGAGAATTTCAACCGACGTATGTTTAAATTTCGTCTCCTGACTAGACGTTGACGTACCTCACTGCGTTACCAGCTCCACGCACAGCGATAGCAACTGCGATGGTGAAAACAACGCCCGTCTTGGCGCCCGGAACATGACCAAGAGAGAATGCTGTCGTAGAGCTGGTTCGAATGAGCCGTCTAAAGCTAAAATCTGACCACGGAGTGCTTCTCAATTTTGCCGGACACTACGTAATTATATAAAAAGATGACTCTCTCTACCTTTCTCCCGAATCGGGCCTTATTAACGGCCGTTGATTGGTTTAGAGTCCTACTCTAGCGGAGCTGACCTGCGCCCTGTATATTGGGTGCGCCTATAATAGTAAAAAATTAAATAAACTCATAGAAAAGTTGGAGGAAAAATGCACCTACTTGTGGATAACAGCAATCTCACCACATGGAGCACAGACGCATAAATTATACAACTTATCCATCACGATAGGATGGTGGAACTGCCGATATTTGGTCTGCCCTAAGCTCCAATTAGCAGTGGTTTATTCATGGTGGTTCGCGAGGTATTTATTTATCGGAGGTATTTATTCGGCTGATCTAGCCGAATAATCATTTCCATATTACGCTATGTGAGGATGCTATTACACTGCCCACCCAACTTGGCTTTTCCGCTATACGTGATTGTTCGTGATCGGTATTTGCCGGTATGTTACGGGTTGTCTGAGGTCTGTCAGATTTTCCCCAACGTCAAGAGCCGGTAGGGAAACAGGGGTGGCCCAACACGTTCCCTTTATCTCGCTCTCCTGACCATGACTACCACTACAAACGCTATTCACTCGTTGTTGTGAAGTTGTGTGCGTCCTTGCCACCCCCTGGACCAGGCAGAGCCCCGTTTTCCCCTCCTCGATTTTCCGCATTGTTTTCGTTTCATGAAGGTGGTTTTATCTGGTAGACACATCTCTCTGGTCGTGCTGTCCCCTCCTGCGACCACCACCCCCGGAATACCTGCGCGATTCCAAACGGTTCGATTCAACATCACAATGGTGTTGTGTACAGTGCACTCCATACCTCTCCAGTGAATACGCGAGTGTCGGGTATTTTTGATTTATTTGTATTGACGACCATAAACAATATAAATCCGATAACTCCCTTCTTCATTCTTCCATATCTATATGTACACAATACCACCTCTCATGAAACTCCCTTTCATTTTGCTTGTTGTAGTACCTATATTTGGGTTGCTGCATGTCTTTAGTTGTCTTTTAAAAAATAATATTATCCGCATGTTTTCCTTTTATTACCATATTTTTATATAATATAATATAGATGATACTTTTAGTTCTGCTCCATTTTTTCAAAGATTATCCTATGAAAGTTGCCAGGTATGTATTCTTAGTTCGCCTAAAAATGATGGTTTGTTCGCAGTGCAGGTACAGAACCGTTCGACAACTAAGCAGTTCCGAATATGTAATTCCGGAACTCAAGGCCCCCGAACTTTGAACACTGTGAACGATTTCCGAACCTAAAGATGAATATCCATGGAAGTAGGACTCTTAATTCCATGGTGAATGATAAAAAAAATCTTAATATAGAAAGAATGAAAACAAATAAATAGAAAATCTTGTGTTTTTTGAACAATTTCACAGTTCCCCAAACCAAGCAGGTAAGAAAGTAAAATGAAATAGTTAATAGATACCAACTCGTCTGGCATAGATTACTAAGATGAAATTTGTCTTTAAACCCCCACATTTTGGTAAGGGTAGGGAGTGCCAAACAAGTAGGCCACCTAATTTGAATTAAGTACTTGAATACGTACTTATATTGACAAAACTTCCAAGTTATGTACCTACAATCTTAACGCGTCACTGAAATACTCTTGTATCCAAATTTATATATTTAAACAGATTCCTACCTAGTTTTACCATAAAAACAAATTAATAGTAATCAACTACCTTTGAAAACAAATTGTTTCATTTCAATTTCACACATCTAACAGATTGATCTTGGTAAGCTGGAAATTCGTTAGATGATTAATCTATAAGATTAGCTACTTTTTTTTTCAAACGAAAAAAGAGGTGTATTTGTATACCAAACTCCCTACCAAATAATGATTTATGAGTTCACCTGTCAAGGTTTCAAAACAACAACTAGACAACTGGTTTTACGAGGTATATAATTTTCTTCTTTAATTCGAAACCAATACTTGGTAGGTACTTTCTGCAAAAACAAAAACACTGAACGTAAGAAGTTATCCCCCCCCCCCCCCCCCCCCCCCCCCCCCCTATCAGCTCAAACTTCTCCATCGGGATGACTATCCGTGACAATTATAACAACTAAGTTTCCAAAGATTTCAAAATCATTCAAAAATGCTTTTTCTCAAATACGTAGGTCTATATTCATATAAATGTTAACTATTTTCAAGTTAACCTCGGTATAGTACCTAGGTACTATATTGTACGTACCTAAGTGAACGTGATGATGGGAAGGGTTGATTGGGTACACTCAGAAATAGTATATTTCTAATATACATATTAGAAAACATTATTTGTTCACATAAATGCTAAAAACTAATAGAGCACAGAAAAAAGGTCGGAATATTTGGCTGGAATTTATTTTATACAGATTATCAGACTGGTTTATATGCACAAGTAACTGAGGAAGTAGATACCTAACAAAGTACGTATTATGAAATAACAGCAAGAGCAAACATACTGAGTTCCATTTGTATGCAATTCCGTGTACTCTTGTGATGATGATCACGTTTTTTTCTGGAAGAGTAGTTCAAGAAGGCGAGTTTAACCCTCTAATTACAGAGAAAATCCTTTATTTGAAACAAGCTGGAGTTGCAATCCTTTTTTTTTTCTTTTTTTTTATCCGCGCATACCTACTGAGTAACCGCCTGTCTCTTCCCCCTTGTAACCCTGTACCTCCATCCGTAGTAACCCTGTAACTTCCCCCCTTTGTATTTCATGCCGGAGACTTTTCCTTTTAATGGAAAAGAGCGGACGAACGACTCAAAGAAGAGAACGAGACAGACAGAAACAGAAAATTCTGTTCTTCTTTCTCCTTTGGGATTTCAGTTACATTAGAGATCCACCCTCTGCCTCTCCACCACCACTTGCCACAAGTTCAATCTCATAGTTATCAAGTTGTAAAAGGCTCACCGCACCACCTGTCTACTTAGAACGTTCGTTTTAAATCCTGGCCGTCTTTTCCCTTCGAAATGGCGGATTTAAAACTTTGGAACGTACATTATTAAAACTACTTTAAACTGGGTAATTTGTCATTGACTGAAGGTTCAAATAATCAATTCAAACTAGTGCTGAGATGGTTTCATCACCCAGACTATGTGGATCCCCACCGTGAACAATAGGGTGTGCGTAAAGGTCGGAAATTCTCATTTTTTACCTCAAATTCGGGTTCAGCGTTCTCCAAAACCCCCGTGAGCCACTTTTTAATTGAAACTTCTGTCTGGTTGATCCAAAAAAGAGCTGGAAAGAGGCCCGTGACGTCAGAATTATTTGGGCACTGAGGGGGGTCGGTGACGTCATCATCATTAACTTCAAGACCCTCGTATACTGATAGGATACTTCATGTTTCACCATTTCGAAAAGCTCTCGCTAAGATCTATCATTTAGGAAAGGAAAAAAACTATGCACACACCCAATTTAAGTGGCCAAGGGAGTGATGTGCCTCAGTTTCTCCAAACTTCACAATTTCTCTCAGCTAATTTTTGACTGATTTCGATGCGGTTGATGGCATTCTTCTTGTCGTTCATTTCTCTAAGGAAATCAGCTATGCTTAATTTCAATTCCGTAATTTTGGCCTAAAGGCACCTCATCTCTCTCGACCTCTACAGGATGAAAAACAGGAAGAAAGCCGCCACACATATCGAGATCCGATGGATATTGGCTGAGAAGAATGGGAAAAACTGTGCAACGCTAATATGGCAAGGGAAAGGGATAAAACGGCGGTTATCCATTTTCTAAACTTATTGGTCCTAAGCTTTAATATATAAGCTTAGGACCAATAAGTTTAGAAAACGAACTAAGCTGTAATAGTGTTGTAGTAAGCAGTACCTTTAAATGCTCTCCCGAGCATTTTTTAGGACATTTTGGGCTTACTCCCATGGCCCCTTAATCTCACCAAATGTGATTGACGTTCTGAGCTTGATCCATGAATATGGACCGTATATTGACATCAGAAGGAACCGACAACTGGCAAAAATTACATACCTAGGAAAAATGGAAACCACCGTTCAAAGTGGAAAAATATAGTTCCGACAAAACTCGAACTTAGAACATCATTTGGATTTTCAGAGCTTCCATCCTATTCGAGCTTGGGAGAGGTTAGTTTTGTGTTCTAAACAAGAATCACCCTCGAACCAACCTTCCCTTTTGGAGCCACCTGTAGATGTAGCACCTCGACCTCGTAAGTGTACCCCTTCGACCAGGAAAACCTCATCTTGGACGGCATTCAGCAGAAAGGAACCAACCAT
This sequence comes from Lygus lineolaris, assembly GCA_030264115.1. Classification (NCBI taxonomy): domain Eukaryota; kingdom Metazoa; phylum Arthropoda; class Insecta; order Hemiptera; family Miridae; genus Lygus; species Lygus lineolaris. The sequence continues at coordinate 26,758,047 of JAEMON010000006.1, forward strand.
CAGAAATGACGAGAATTATAAGACCTTTGCAATATCTAACAAATTGAACAAAACAATGAACCGCCCCGTACTTACTGTATGTACTCTCAAACCCAAAACAACCAAAACGGGAAAATATTGTGATGAAGGAGACTCAAACTCTAGTCCTATCACACGAGTCTCTCATGCTACATACTGCATGAGGGTGTTGAAAACCTCTTCTCTGCTCTGGTCCCAATGGTTACGCTTAGTGATAAGATGAAGAAGAGGCACCTTACTACCGACAAACTTGTCAATGGTTAACTTGCATTTTGAACCTCAAAATTTGATTCAGCACCCTTCGAAACCCCTTAGTACCAATTTTCAGATTGAAATTACGTCTGGTTGAACCAGAAAACAGGTTGAAAGGGGTGGGTGACTTCTTTTAGGTGAGGGGGCTGAGGAACCCACCCATTACAAGAGCCATTTTCAGGAAGTTTCAATCATCGGATACCCATCATATAGCACCTTTTTGGAAAGCCCTCTTCAAGATCTTTCGAATGCTGAAATAAAAACTCGGCGCCCCGCGCCTCGTCCCTACTTTGAGCCTTTGGCTAACATCACAA
>JAEMON010000006.1:26792953-26803457 GCA_030264115.1 Lygus lineolaris
AGCCATTGCAGTAGCTTCATTTCCTTCGAAAATTCGCTAATATATAGATGATATCAAAATAAAGTATGAGTTCGTTGGCCAGGATGTTTTGAGTACTCCAAGGGGTCAAATTTTGAAAATTTAAAGTCCAAAATCGCTGAAAAAACATATTTGTTCAGCTTTTTTGTGTAAATTACCATCTCAAACATGGGAACACAATTGGTATATTCGGAATCAGCGTGAAATTTCCTTTAAGAACCACGCACCAAACCGGTTGAAATTATTCTTTGAAGATTCAAATTTGAACATAAATGGTATATTCGGAATCAGCGTGAAATTTCCTATAAGAACCATCCACCAAATCGGTTGAAATTATTCTTTGAAAATTCAAAGAAAAAAACGAATCTTCAACTCATTCTGCATAAATGGCACTTTTAGCGAATTTTCGAAGAAAATGATGCTATTGCAATTGCTTCAAAATTTTCGTAATGCAAATTTTTGAAGATTTTCTCCATGGAAATTCGTTTCAGACCATTCTAAACCGATTCCCGAAATTTAACACTTTTTTATATGTAATATATTTATATTTTTGTCATTCAAGACGATATCTGACCGAGGGATCGAGATAAAAGTTCCAAAAGAATTTTAAAATTTCAATAATATCAAAAGTAAGGATGAATTCGTTGGCCAGAATTTTTGGAGTACTCCAAGAGGTCGAATTTTGAAGATTTAGTTTCAATTAGCGCTATAAAACGTGTTTTTGTGTTAATTACAATCTTAAAAATATGGTATATTCGGAATCTGCGTGAAATTTCCTATAAGAATCACCCACCAAATCGGTTAAAATGATTCTTTGAAAATTTGCTCATCAACTCATGCTGCATGAATGGGACTTTTTTCACAATTCACCCACCTTGATTGGTGTTTAGTTTGTGTATTATTTGAATTATTCCGGTTATAGCTTGGGTTTTGAATTTCTTTTCTCAACTATCATGCCCGTGTGTGGCTGTGGATGTTTCGTTGTTCTCAAATTTAAGTTTTCGCTTTGCTATCGATAGTAGGGCTGAAATATTTCTGGTTCGTTCTATGTAGGATGTTTCTCTAGGTCATAAATATATATTACCTATATTATTATAAAATGTAGGTATATATTATACAACACAGTAGGTTCACTCGAAATAGGTGTACGAGATGTATTTGGACTTTTCGAATTATGATGTGTGGAATATAATTTAACATCTACCTATTTAATTTTTAGTACTGCGAGATGTCGGGTGAATTATCATCATTAATTATTATTCATCATCATTGTGCACCGAACTTGTTGAAAAGAGGACTCGTTGTACCTGTAGGTTCACTCGTTTCCATGACACACATAGAACGCTCCATTTATTTTGACAATGTGTATCCGACAGGAAATAATTATGGACAATGGAATTAAATCAGGAGGCGATGTATTATTATGTTGTATTATTCTCACGGAGCTTCAAGGCTTCAAACCATTCTACCGTATTAAAACTCCGCTCTACCGGAATATCAGCTTGCATAATATGGCTGATAAAGATGGCCACACCGGCTTATCAACGAAAGCGTTTCATGCATTCAACTAGGTCACTTCGAATCAAATTAAGCTCAAAGTATTTTGTAATGCACGAAGAATAGGTTGGTACTGTCTATGGGCGGCAGATGTAATTGTTTTAAATTTTTTTCTCAAAGTTCTCACCCTGTATAAGTTACGAAAAACTAATATGAAAACAATTTTGGTAAATGTACCGACGAAGCGACATGAGGACTAGAGTCCAAAACAAACAAAAATCTGAGTCTTAAATAAAAATAAAAATAAATAATCCCCCCCAGAATATAATCAATTAAAATCTGGGGTAAAAGAAAAAAAATGAAAACAATAATATTTAAAGTGCATGTTTTTACTTTCGATTTTGGATTTTGGGTTCTGAGGAATTTTGGATTTTTCTCACAGTATTCTTCATTTCCATGGGATCATCACGGAAGCTCTGGCATAGTTCTCTCAATTTGCTTCGTAAGCCTATTGAGGAGCGCACATCAGTTTCAAATTAGTCATTTTCGTTTAAAATCTCAGGGAGTTCAAGAACTTCTGAAGGGATTTTTCATTCAATTCGCTGCGTCACATTTCTTCGTGGGAACATAGATTGACAGGTTGCCTGGCTGAAGGCATCAGTGTGCTGGGTTGTTAAAGCAGGAAGTTGGCAGCTTTTTTCGTAGTGTACAGCAAATGGTCCTCCAGAAGGATCTTCAGTGGCTCGGGGTTCTTGATGGATTTCTCGTCAATGTTTGCAACTGCTGCAATGTGGATTCGCCGAAAGAAGGTTCCGATTGGTGACGTTGATGATGAATTTTTTACTGAGGAATTCGACGGGGTCGGCTGGCATTTCGTGCTTGTGCGCCTAAAGTTCAGTCGGAAGAATCATGTTCCACATGGACCACTCTTCATCGGGAAGCCATCTTGTCATTTTCAGGCCCAGCAAATAGGAAGAGCCTCTAATGCCGGATTTCCCATCCCACAACCACAACACGTTGACGAAAGGGTACATGCCTTAAAGTTGCAGTAAATTTTACATCGCTCCTCGACAGCATTTCTCTTGTTCAGCATCCCTCAGCGAAGTCTGCGGCCTCTTGTAAGGTGCCAGATTTATGGACGCTGTGGCCGTCCGGTTCATGTACTTGCAAGAAGTGCAGAACTTGAATCATGGAGCTCTGAGATGCATACAGGTTTGTGACGGGTACAAAACCTTTCTACACCCGGCACCTGTACATGCCTGTGCATTTCGTGCTTGTGCGCCTCCAGTTCAGTTGGAAGAATCATGTTCCACATGGACCACTCTTCATCGGGAAGCCATCTTGTTACTTTCAGGCCCGGCAGATAGGAATAGCCACTGATGCCGGATTTCCCATCCCACAACACGTTGACGAAAGGATACATGCCTTAAAGTTGCAGTAAATTTGGAAGCGCTCCTCGACAGCATTTCTCTTGTTCAGCATCCCTCAGCGAAGTCTGCGGCCTCTTGTAAGGTGCCAGATTCATGGATTAATTACTTGCAAGAAACGCAGAACTTGAATCTTAGAGCTCTGAGATGCATACAGGGATATGACGGGTACAAAACCTTTCTGCACCCGGCACCTATACTATACATGGCATATTTTTTCTTGGTCGTTCCACTTGACTTCTTGTTGTATTTGGCATGTGGGTTATAAACTCCGGATATTCGAACGGGTTGATATAATATAGAGATTCGTATCGCTTCCTCAACACTGTCGTCTTACTTTTTTCTATTCCCATCATAAGGAAATCCGCTTCTCGATCCGGATGCTATGTAAGATCCATGGTAATGTCTATTCAAACTTCGACAAACAGTTTGTTCTTGATGCACGTCAGTATTTCTATTGTTTCGGCTTTGGTGACATCAGCTCATTTATAACTGGCGAGCATCGCTTTGAACGTTCTTGCTTTCTGTATATTGAGGTCATCAATTATAGTTATGTTGCCTTTTGGTTACTGTCCTACCATTCTTCTTCCTGTTTCCTCCAGAAACATCACTATCCTGTCCGTGCAAGTATCAGTTTTTGCTCTCAGTCTGTGTTCTTCAATTGACAACAGTCCTTAAGTTTCCTTTTTTTGCAGATCAGCTGTAGATGATTTGCACGCAATATCGATAAACTAGCTTTTTGAATATTTAAACAGACATTTGAATAGCTATTGTATATTATATACGGTGTTAATTTAAAAACAATCGAAAACAAGCTAGTTAATTATAATTTATAGCTAATTTAATTACAATTCAAAATCGAACTTTCAAGCTCGTGAAATCATTATTACAGTTTAAATAGGTAATTTCGGAGTCTTCTGACCAGAAGCCTCAATCATAATTCTAGGGCGTAGCTACATTATTTATTGCTTCCGAGTCTGCAAAGCAGTGGAAGCTTTGTTTTCACTTTCGAAATGAAAAACATTGTTGTGCTCCAAAATCAAAATTTCCACTCACATTTTGCGTTTCAGGGCTTCCTGAACAAATTTGGTTCCGTGTCTGTCTGTCTGTCCGTATGTCCGTCTTTCCGTCTGTCCGTCTGTCTGTCCACATTTCCTTGCCACAGCCATAACTTCCACAATTTTGATCCGATTTCAATCAAATTTTCAGGGATTTTGCGGGTCAGCCGTGATGGTCCCCTATGCATTTCATCGCCATCGGACTATGGGTACCGTGAGCGCATGCGCAAACGTGAATTTCCTAAAACCTCAATATCTCAATCCTAATTGACCTATTTCGCTCAAATTTGGAGGATATTTAACGGCTGACTCTAAGACAATCATCTATTAATTTCGTAACGATTGGATCAGTAATAGATACTGCGCAAGCGCAAACTTGAAATTTGTTGTTATAGACGTAGCTACGGAACAACTAGACCAATTTAAGTGAAATTTTCAGAGGTTGATCGAGTTAGCCCTAAAGAGTCCCCTATGAATTTCATCGCCATCAGACCACTAATAGAGTTTGCGCATGCGCAAACGTGAATTTCCTGATACTACGATTTCTCTGTTCCTAATGGAGCGATTTCGCTCGAATTCGGAGGGTAGTTGCGGGTTGACAATTACTTCCGATTTCAACACGATCCTATCAGTAGTGGCTACTGCGCATGCGCAGTTTTGAATTGAGTTTCATAGCCATAACTCCGGAACTTACTCGATCAATTCTGATGAAATTTTTAGAGATTGTCCGAGATAGCCCCTACTCAGTTCCAAATTAATTTAATAACCATCGGGCGATTAGTAGCGTGTGCGCATCTACTGCGCAAGCGCAAACTTATAGAAACGCCGTTTTCCCGGCGAGTTTTAGCCGTTGCGTGAGGTTAAATGGCGGGTTAAAATCTGTTTTGCCCCCGTGTTTTTTATTGTCCAAAAATAAAGATATTTAAATTTTTGGTTGCCCAGCATTCTATCCCCCCCCCCCCCCCCCCCCCCCCCCCCCCCCCCCCCCAGAATCCGGCACTGATTGAGATCTATCACGTGGATGAATCGCTCATTCCTTATTCGATTATTCACTTCCATAAAAATAAATGTAATAAACGAATAGTGAATAGGTACTCCTTACTTCATCAGATTCACGTTGCTGAACACTCGTCAGGCATTATTATAATACCTATTAAGGGAAAATTATAGTCATTAACTTAATGAGTGTATTAATAGCATCCATTTCGCTTTTATGAACCTACCTACACCCATCACAAGATTTTGTGACCCCGTTTTCAAGAACATAATCGTCTGCATTGGCACTCTACTTTGTCATAAATATATACCTACCTAATATAATTAAAGGAGTCGTGAAAACCGTGGTTAGCCTTTGTTTCCAGGTCACAGAGCTGAAAACGGAAGGGAACAAACGAACTTTCACCTAATTATGAAGCTCATACCTCCACTACACTTCAAACACCTCTTTATCACGGCCCCCTTCCACCGACGGTGCTAACGAAGCTCCATTAAAAGTTTGATAATGGTAATTTATTTATGAACTAACTGCCGCGGGTGTTTGCATCGTAACGGTGCGGTTTTTTCCACTTTCCTCAGCCCGATGAAAGGTGTGAGGAAAGTAAGTATTGCTATCTGTAGAAAACCGAATTTCTCAACATCTACATATGTACCTACCTTACGCACAGTAGGTACGTGGTGTCTACAGGCTCGGCAAACTTCAGGAATCGATTCTACACATAATTTCCTACAAAAAGTGGCTCTAAGCTTTTTTAACCCCTTGTTCTCGTGGGTTTCTTCAATTTTGAGATTTTGTTTCTTCCTTTGACCTTACATCACTGAAACAGCCACAACTCCCTTACCTAACTTACAGTGTAAAATTAAAAATAAATATACTTAGTTTCGGAAGGAGCGTTAAATGTCCTATAAGAAATGCCTGCTCACAATCTTCAACAGTTAATTTTTAAAGATTCGAAATTCAGTCGGAAGTTCAAACTTCAAGAATTTCTTTAAATCCGACTTCGTATTTCCATTTTCGTATTTTCTTTGTATTTCCATTTTCAACTTTATATGACTTTGGATTTGCCTAAAATTCGACTTTGTATTTCCATTTTCGTATTTTCTTTGTATTTCCATTTTCGACTTCGTATGACTTTGGATTTCCCTAAAATTCGTTTATGAACTTTTGTGTTTGGAGACTTCATTATATCGGTGCTCTGCCACTTTCTTCTACCGTAAACTGGCTTTAACTTTTTTTTTTACTCACACTTGAAAAATTTGAAATAGTTTGATGTTTCAAGCCCTACGCATCTTCTTTTCTCTCTACAACCAGAAAAGTTTCTGCCACAGCGGAAAAAATACCACTGGGAAAGACTCTGAATTAGTGGAAATAATACACATTTCTGTATAAAAAAAAATAATAATAAAATGAAAAGAAAAATGAATTCATCAAGCTCTAAATTATTCGAAAGGATGATGGAAGGAATAAGGAGGCGAAATGATGTAAATGAAAACTTAGCACAAAATACGATGGGCACACATCTTGATGCAGATGAAGATAACTCTGGGAAGAGTGGAATGAGCCCCACCTATCAATGAAGAATTCTCTCTCTACTATCTCTCTCGAGTGAACTCTCTCTCGAGCCAGTCTCATAAATCTTAATTAGCTCAATAAATAAGCGAGATTGAGGAATTTAGGATTTCATTCAAGATGGAAAAGTCCAATCCCTCACTTTTTGACCTCCCTATTACCTACCAACCTACAATAATTATGAATTAAGACCGATGACTAGTACCTAATGAAGCACTCCGACCATCAGCACAAGTCATCTTGAAGGGGGTTTTAGCATTGGCACCTTGTAAACATGTAATGTATTGAATCAGTAAGTAGTAATGCCTCAAACTTGTGAAACGTCGAAGTACGAGGATGACTTCAAACTTGCCCACTTGACCTGCTGTAAAGGCGGTGAATTTCTCGAAACACGAGAGGAGAAATGAAGCTGAAAATTGTGGCGGTGTCAAGGATTTGAGGAGTCTTGGCCCGAAGGGACTCGAGTGGGCTCTCCAAGAGCTTAGCACACATTGTGAACAAGTGCAGATCCTCTCTTCAGCTCTTAATATCTACTAGATGGCAACCCCTGGGAGTAGAGAGGAGGATTACTGGAAATCCCCGTCTTTAAAGACAGGATATTATAGGGTTTTTTCTCCTTCTATAATGGGTTCTTCACGTGGGGGGGTTGGTTTCTTTGTGAGTGTGGGGCGCATAAAAGCGGGTTTTCTTATCCCGGATATTGAGATGATTTTTTATGAGATCAGAGGGTAAATGTTATTGCGAAGATGGTGTTTCCGTAGATATAGTTATCTATATTATAGACTATCCAAAGCAGGGTGAACTATGAATTATTTATTTATTATTATTTTTTTCCCCTTTTACCCTGGATTTTAACTTTTATATCCAGGGAGGGGGGGGGGGGGGGGGGGGGGGGATTATTTTATTTTTATTTAAGACTCAGATTTAGGACTCTAGTCCCCATGTTAGGCTTCACATGATTAGATCAGAAGTGAAGAGCGATAAAGCTGGTCGGATAAGCACATACAAACTTTTTAGGAATCTCATCGATTCCCGTCCAGGACGTGGACCAGGGACCTTGCGAACTTTCATCCCAATGGGGATGTAAAGATCACACGCCCTAGCCCGCTCGGACACTCCGACGATCCCCGAACTATGAATAATATATGATAACATAATAATATCTAAAAGACAGGAATAATATCTAAATGTAGGAATAATAAAATTAATATCTAAAAAATAGGAATTTACCCTACCAAAATGCTCTCAATCAACGACCAAATATCTCAATTGAATCGGTAGGTAGGTACATGTTAAAAGGGCGATTGTCCATGTTTTGTCGATATCAGTTGTTTGGCATTTTCGGGTTCTATACATAGATATATGGGCAGCCGCATCGTTTCATGCTATCAGGTCCGTTGTCCACCACATTTTGGAGGCGTAGAGGCGGTTGGAAACTACGAGTTTCAGAGGTTAGTTTGTTAAAGAGGCAGTGGTAGACTATTTCCCTTTTAACGTGCGTTGCGACTACGGGAAAAGCCCTCATTAACCCCAAAAAACTCGAAGACCTGAAGAAAATTATGGATTACAATCCAGGGGAATCCAGAGAGCTCTTTGAGGAAATCGCCTTCCACTGGCCCACACAGGAAGGTCAACAAGATGAGGAAAGTTTGAAAAATGTATTTTCCAATATTTTCAAGTTTTTGCGATGTTTTTGCAAATTGTGATTTGTTCAATTAAAAATAAACATTCAGATTCACTTGACAAATTATTGTTTGTCATTAGAACCTTGGCTTTTCCACAATTAAACAAAAACACCAACACAAAAATACTCAATTTTGTTGTAGCATATTAAAAGGGCAGTAGTCCATCACCTTTGAAAAATGCTGTTAAATATGGAAATTCTATTAAAATGTATTTTCCTCTTCAAATATTTCTCTGATCATCACTGGCTCAACAAATGGGTAAGGTCCAATTAAACAATTTGCCAATATTTTGGAACAGGACAGTTTTTTTTCGTTTTTCCTAAAGTCAGCTTTCTTGGACAAGTCAGGCCTCTTTAATATTCATCGATACAATTAAAACCTTGATTTATCAACTAATCACGGAAGGATATGCCTACAGGGTGTTCCACGAACGTCCTTTCTATTTTCGTTAGGAAGGGAATTAGAGAAAAATGTCAAATGGTAACTACCCTTGATTTTTAACGATCACTCCAAGATATTTTTTATAGGGAGTCTGAGAAACCGAGGGGCAGGTACATCTCACACAGTTGGTGTATTGGTGGTGGGGCAAAAGTCCCATCGAATGAGTAGAGGAGGTTTTATGAGAGAAACAACCAAATTCGGTTATTATCAAAGTTAAATTCAAGTCTCATCTCACGAAACCATGTATTCAAAACTATGAGGATTTGCGCAGTCTTAGCACGAACCCCATCCCAGGAGTCACCCGTAACCACGAAAGTAATTCAAAATTCAAACTCTCGAGTAATTCGATTACTTTTCAGTGGTTCGATCACTTTCCGGTAATTTAATTCCCATTACCCATTCCAATTCCGGGAATGGTACTCGAAAAGTAAGATTACTTTTCCTGATCTCAAGTAATAGTAATGGGTTTTTCAATTACCATTACATGTAATTAGGAAAAGTAATCTTAATTTTCGATTACCATTGCACGAATTGGAATGGGTAATTGAATTTTTGAATGTTTATCATTATTTCCACAAATTATAAAGAATAAAAATGCTTACAAAGATTGCTAGGTATACATAGCTGTGGTGTTTTGCACCAACTTTCTTAATTAAGGTATCTATGTAGTAATGCAACATGGTGCTATAATGTACAAGGATATTATTCTTCCATATGAGCTTTTGCTCGTTGAGGAAGATGAGTCCAGTTCCAAAGAGTAACTTGAAGGTTATTGAAACTGACAAAGACGACAATTTGAAATAACTACAACAATAATTGACGTAATGGGAATGGTTGTATTACCTTGAAAAATAAATAGGTGGGGTGCTCGACAAGTACTGACTAGCTCAAGATCAGGAAATCTGCTAAATTGCGATTTCTTTTATTCAAAAGTCTTGGAATTTGCAATGGGAAATGGAATTTCGTGACTGTAACAACTCAAGCACTCTCAATAATATACTTGCATTAGAGAAAAGTAATTGGACAAGTATAATGATTTTATAAGTATAATGATCACCTAACAACTCTGTATCTTATATACTAAATCTTTATACTAAAAACGGCACCTCTCGTGTCAACCTTTTAAATTTAAAATGTTTTAAGTAAAATTAATCATATGAGTACGAAGTATTCAAATATTATGATGTAATATTTTTTCTTTCAATAAAAATTAAAGGAAGAGGTTATGTTTGGTTTGTTATATTTTAAACCTACATATTTCTGCGTGAGCCCTCAAGGTTGATTTCCCGGGGTGCCTGCGGGCCCCCCTGGGATCCAGCCCAGCCCTGCCTTCGATTAGGTTTTATAATTCTATTGACGGATTTCGTTGCTTTTTCTCGTAATACTGTACGTTTCGTGCCATAAAAGTGGAGAGAACCACAGGGTTCTACTTTCAACTTGGTAAATAAACAGATTCAATTAATCAATAAATCAATAGCCGCACACACCAGGTGCAATATGTACTTGGGAAACAATGGCGGGTGTCTAATTTAAGAGCCTCAAATGGATTGATGATCGTCAAGAATCCGACAAACCTATGGATTTTTTCTTTCCACTGCAACTACGGCATTCGTGAGGCGACAAATCTTATGATGTGCTTTTAGGTGGACATCGTTCTTACCTAATAATATACGGTGGGTTGAGGGTGAATGCATAATTATTGGGAGTCCTTCCTGGTAAGTAGATTTATTGTTCTCATTCCCACATGTTTAGCATGTCAGGGAATCTAAAATGTTCCAACTCATAGCACGAGAACTACAAATTTTGCTTCCT
>JAEMON010000006.1:26852074-26862731 GCA_030264115.1 Lygus lineolaris
GTCATTGCAATAGCTTCTTTTTCTTCGAAAATTCGCTAAAACCTCCTCAAGTAGGTAAATGTTCTAATTTAAACTTGGGAGAATATGGTGCTGGTGTATATACCATTCCGCATAGCGCTCCGGTCTTGATGGTCAGGTATATCCTAGCCCCTGAGTAGAAAGGATCAAACCTCAAGAGGTGTATAGTATAATAGGTGTGTACTGTTAGATATGATCAGATGGGTTCCTAATTGTAGAGTTTTGATGATGAAAAAAGGCGCCAAGTGAATGTTTGGTTCTGTTACCATGACACCCGAAAGGTATTTGAAGCTGACGTCATGATACTCGAGTGCAGCGCTCCTGGTGTCCGAGCCTGGAACAGGGCAGTTGCGATTTCGGCAGTCGAGCGAGTTCTGATGTTTTGTTTCTGTCCGTAAAAATACCTATTTCGGAGTGTCATCAGATAGTTGCGGTGTTATATCTTACAGTACTACTGATTAAGTAGTAAGATCGTAAGTATATTACTAACGATCATTTTACTTAATCAGTAGTCATACACAACGGTTTATTATTTTCCATGAATATCGTGAAAACTACTCATCCGCATAATCTATTGGTTTTTTATTTGAAATTTTTACAAAGAGGCCCATAAGGGGGTCCCCCCCCCCCCCCCCCCCCCCCCCCCCTTATCTGCAGGATTATTATACAGACGTAATAATTCTTCTTAAACTATCAAAATTGAATAAACTCTTCTATGTAAAAATCATCCCTTCACTCCTCCTTCCACCTACCACTTTCTTACTCTCTTCGTACCCCGACTACCCACGAGTCTGCCTTTCTATTCCAATTCATTCCATTTCAAAATATCCTTACCCTTTACTTCCCATTCCTTCTTCCTTAACCTATTCAGCTCCTCCTTTCCAATAATATTTGCCACTCTTGGAGTGAGGAATTCCCTTCTTTTTGCCCCCTATAGTGTCCTGACCCTGAGTAGCACCCCAGACACCTACCGCATAACTCAAATGAGACTGAATGGAATGGAAAATGTCAAGTACAGTATTTGTCAGTTGGGGCGCTATAAGGGTGCTACCACCGACGCACGGTGGCCGAAAATACGATTTTTGTGAACGAAATTATTTTATTGGCCACATTTATAGGAATTTCCTTGCTGATTCCGAATACACCCCATGTTCTTCCTACCTAAATAGCTAATCCTAACAACCAACAACATCAAAACCCCTAGAACATTCACGTTTTTGACCAGTGGAACCGCCAAAAACCATTTTTGTATGCGGGAAAAGTTGAAGAACTGTGAGTTCTGCGTCGAATGAGACCAATTCCAGCTCACGAACATGGTAAACATGATTTTTGGTGATTTTTTAAAGTTTTCTATTTTTTCCACTTTTTTCGTGTACACGCTGAAAAAGTCCAGTATAAACGGAAAACTGAAAAATCGCCAAAAATCACGGTTACTGTATTGGTGAGCTGTCGTTGGTCTTAAGCGGAGCAGAACTCTCAGGTCTTCAACTTTTATTCTATGCGAAAATAATTTTGAGAGGTTCCAATGGTCAAAAACGTGAATTTTCTAGGTTTTTTGATGTTCTTGGTGCTAATTAGCTATTTTAGGTATATTGATGACATATAACCCCTGGAGTACAATTTTTTGAAATATTTCATGTCTGCCGGTAGATAACCGCGTTTTTAAAGAGGCAGACTATGTTTTTCTAATTCCACACAAAAGTACCTACCACGAGCCAAAATTTAGACCATCCTGAAATTGATCAAATTTCACCTCCGAAATCGCAATTTTTGAACTTGAGTCTGCCAGGGGAAAACAACGGTTTAGAAGTGGCAGACTGGGCTAATTCTCACTGAAATGCCATCTGTTATCATTCTACTGAGTTTCAAACCTCCTGAAGTTGGTGAAATTTCAACCAAAATTGCTATTTTTGAAATTGATTCTGCCAGGGGAAAACAACGGTTTAGAAGTGGCAGACAACTGAATACTGATACACTTGAGTGTTAAGGATCGTATGCCAACTTTTCACGCATCCTGGAATCAGTCACTTTTTCGGCTCCGATGGGCTTGTTCACATGGCCACCATTTTTGAAAGCAGCGGCGTGGATATGGCAGACAAAGCTAGTTTTACTCAGGACGGAATGTATTTTCTAAATTTATACCCAAAACTCCTCCTGCGATGAGTACCCTTTCTTGGCCCTGGCTCCTAGACTATTAGGAATAGGAAGTAGGAACAAGAAAACATATCCTGGGGAGTACGTAATCTATTGACTTTCGCAGAATGGGGAGGTGAATTAAGAGCGAATTCACCATTCAAATGAAAAATGAGTAAATTTCTCCAGAACTCCAGAAGTTCGAACAAAGAAACAAACCCAAGTTCATTTCTACTTCCGAGAATTTCCAGGCTGGTGGTAGCTGGTAGGTATCTAACTTGTCATTCTGACTACTGGCGAATGGCGATGGAAATCTATTGTACCTATTATGTTTTTTGTTGCTCATTTCTCATGAGTTCAATGTCATTCTACTCTTACAGTTCCAGTTTGAAACAACTGACGAAGGGCATGTTTAAAACAGTATTAAACAATGTTTTAAACTCAATTTAAAACTAATGTTTTGAAACACCTCTTTTTTCAAAAATGCGTTTGAAACACTATTTAAGACGAATGTTTGAAACAAATGTTTAAAACAGTACCAACCCTGGATAAGAATAAACTAGAAGATGTTTGGTCCCTATGGCCACGAACTGTGAGTGCCAGAGTGTTATATGAATAACATCAGAAAGGCTTTGGTATTTGATGGTAACAACAGTCGGCAATTCCTCCTTCGTCTATATTTTCCCTCTCGGTTCCTTTCTTCCTGAGTGCTCTCCCCGTCTCAGCGGGTTACCCTCTGGCGCCGGTTCGCCATCTGACGAACAAACAAGACCCCTCGCTGACACCAAAGTGACTTTGCACTGTCGGTAATCGTGTTTTCAGCGGGGCGCCGGTAGAGGCGACAGAAAACACATTCGGCCACCGCGCACAATAGTTGGAAGTGTGAAACATCTAGCGAGAGGCTTCACACTACTTTTGTCACCCGTAAAAACCTGAAAAATGGCCATTTTTGCGGATTTTATCGCTGATTTCGGCCCTCAATATATTTTTGTGGTGATGAAGGGTATTGGACTTATTTCTACTTGTTAGATGAGTAAGTCCTGTGAATTTCATCAAAATCGTTCGAGCGGTTTGGGAGAAATGCTAAAAAATGGGCTAAAATGGAGGATGGAGCTGGAGTTCTGAAATTCTGACTCATCCTCAGACATGTAGAAACCAATCCTCGAAATCGGAATTATTTTATCATTTTCGTTGGGGCCGCAATCGTGTCCATACACATACGTACATACATACATACGGGCTTACATACACTTTTACCGTCACGGCACTAATCCGCACAATCCCTGAAAATTCAATGAAATTTAAAGTATCCATCAAAGCTAACGTTGTCGACTTAAAGGCATTTTTCATTCATGACAAAGGGCTTGAATGGGTCAGATTACTGAGATTAAGAAAATTCGGTATGAGGAATGGAGAAAGAATCATGGATAGCAACATGACTAGGTATTTCCATCTCAACGAGTCCATATTTCAGTAAGGTATCATTTATTATGTAATCAGGAGCATCATTTTAAATCACGTTCTCACTAAAACATATTGTTTCTTTTGAGCCATTATCTATCAGAAATGTTCATGTGGGCTTGAGTATTGTGGTCAAACTGGTAGGTAGGAAATTTAGGGAAAGAATTGAGGAACATGAAAATGCTTGCATACGAGTCTGCAACACATTGGGACAATTTATGTCAATATTAACAGTTTCCCATACAACCAAATTTGTTTGGATGCATTATTTATTTCAATGAGCTCCATATTCGACTCAGCTGATCTGGGAGCTCCATTTTCAACTTAGCTGATCTGAGAGCTCCATTTTCGACTCAGCTGATCTGAGAGCTCCATTTTCGAATCAGCTGATCTGGGAGCTCAGTTTTGTGGTAAAGGAAGTAGTTTGGTGGTAAGGGAAGTAGTTTGGTGGTAAGGGAAGTAGTTTGTAGGTAAGGAAAGTAGTTACGTGCTTTTCGTGTCCTTTACTTACGTGTCCTTTTCGTGACGATTTCGTGTGACGTGACGATTTTCGTTTGACGTTTTTCGAGTTATGTGCCAGAGTAAAGACATAAAATGTCAATTTCGTCAAATTCGGACAACATCTTCATATAATTTTGCATAGAACAAGGAACTGACCACAGACCGACAGACAGACAGACACGGAACCAAAAGTGTTAAGGAAGATCAAGTGAAAATTTTGATTTTGGAGGGCAAGAATTTTATTAATTTCTTGCATGAATACATAGCTTCTAACCTTCGGTAGTGTTTCATCAAAAACCAATGTTGATCGTCTCCAAATGGTCCTAAATTGGGTGATAGCATGAGCGTCCCCAAGTAAGATGAAAGTTGATTTTTCGGATTATATAAGTTCTATTCGTGCAGCATGAGTTGATGAGCGAATTTACAAAGAATAATTTTAACCGATTTCGTGGGTGATTCTCATAGGAAATTTCACGCTGATTCCAAATATACCTACCATAATGTTACTATGTTTAAGATAGTAACTTACACCAATAGCCTCAAAAAACACGTATTTAAAAGAGATTTTTTACACTAAATTTTCAAAATTTGAACCCTTGGAGTAGCCTAAAATTCTGGCCAACGAACTCATCTTTTCTTTTAATATTCTATAGACATGCGTGACATACTATATCTACATATAAAAAAGTGTTACATTTGAGGAATCGTTTTAGAATGGTCTAAAACGGATTTTCATGAAGAAAATTTTCAAAATTTGCATTACTAAAATTTTGAAGCCATTGCAATGGCTTCATTTCCAATCTAAAATTCTTTAAATAGCAAGTGTGGAAATTTTGATTTTGGAGGATAAAATTATTTCTTCTTTCTTGCACGAATATAATAGCTTCTTACCTTCGGTAGTGAGGAAGCAAATTATATTATATTATCTACTATCATAAAATCCATAACGCTGTATTTTAGTGGAGTGGATGTACCTAAGTAAGGTTTGTCGCTTACGAAGCCTACAGCGATACAAATCTCATTATAATGTCATTATCTATACCACGTGTGGCGATCATCATAATTACAGGTGATCGTCATCCCTCGCATCGTCCCACGAGAGTCCTAGTAAACAAAGTTGCGTGACAAAAACCAATTACCTTCCTGTAATAGCTGTGCATTCATCGATTAGCCAAACCCAAAGTGTTGCCCATTTATTTACCTGGAGTTCTCTCACGTTTAATGATTGCGTTGATCCCCTGTAGAGGGAGTGAGTGAAAGTAAAAAGTTACCTACTTACAAAATAGTTGAACCGTATTTCCCTTGTCTGGATCGGAACGTACCCCTACAAGACTTTGCTCAACACTACATCAGCTTCTTGTTCACCTTAGAGCCAATCAAACTCCTCGACCAACAAGAAATGTACACCCGTGAAACTTCGGAGAGCCTGGCCGAGAAGTTTGAGGTTTTCGCTTAGACGTTCTTCCTAACTATACGCATTTCCAGAACTACCGGGAGTTTGTAAATGTGTGTAGCAATACAAATTATACATACACGAATTTCTATACTCGCACAGACATACAAAGTCCTGGTATTGATCACCCGCATCAGAATCGGTTGAACCATGTAAGTCAGGGCTTCCCAAACTAGAGGGCGAACTTCGAGAACGATTCGGGAAAAAATTGATAGAGAATCCCCCACATAAGAAAACGTGGATGAAGAATCCCCCAATCAAGAAAACTTGGATAATTAATGCACTGCAGCAATAGTAGAATTTCACAGATAATTTTCATTATATGTATTTCGAAGCCTGAAATAATTAAATGTACATAATAAATTTTAGTTCGTAGATACCTATATTTTGACTTCTTGTAAGACTTTATAGCTTCCTTGTACAGGGTGTCTCAGGCTTGAGTAGAAAAAATTCAGAGATCGATTCTACAACTAATTTTGAACAAAAAGAGTCTCCTAGAGTTTCTGGTTAACCCCCTATTTTCGTGAGTTTTTCAGTTTTAATTTTGTTTTCGTGTTTCGACTTTAAGCCACTAAAATGGCTATAACTTCCTTAATTCATTATTAAACATTAAAAAAAGGACACCGTTTGGAAGAACGTTGAATTTCCTATTAGATGAAGTCATTTTTAAATCACTGAAACTGTATCATTGTACTGTATGTATGTCGTTAAGCTCTTGTAGAGCCTAAGCTTCAATTTTTGTCGTATTTCACATTTCATCAGTAGTTTTCAAGTAAACATTGTGAATAAATTCCAAGAACGGGAAAAACATCTCCGTCTTATCAGCTTACCAGCGGTGCTATTATTTTCAATTTTACTGTGGAAATTAGGGGAGCAAATCACGTTTGATTGCAAAAAAACGTGGGTTTTCTCGAGGAAATCGAGTGTGTGGGTGTTATGTTGGATGTATTTGAGTGTTCTGGATGACTGGAGGAGTTAGGTATCGTTTTCCTACCTAGTAACTTTTCACGCTGAATCGAACGGCGACACTCCCGATCAATTTTGACAGATAGAAAATGGATTTTTCGAGGGAAAAAATGCATTGGTGATAGGTATGTCTAAAAATGCTCCCCTAAATTCCACAGTATAATTGAAAATAATAACACCACTGCCAAACTGATAAAACGGAGATGTTTTTTTCCGTTCTTGCTAACGGAATTCATTCGAAAGGTTTATTTGGAAACTGCTGATGAAATCCATGATGAAATGTGAAATACTACTAACAGACACTTTTTGTTGGAAACTAGTTGTAGAATCAATCTATGAATTTTGACTACTCAAACCAGAGACACCGATCACCTCCGACACCGACACCTTATCTACGATTGTAATCATGATTTATTTTAATATCCGAGAGATTATTTTAATATCCGAGAGATATTTTAAGGCTGGACGTCCAGTGGACGCGAATTCGCGAGAAGAGGCGAACGTCGAATTCGCTAGTTAACCCGTTTTGCCTTTTCGCTCGATTCGCGTTCGCCTCTTCGCACGATTCGCGTTCGCCTCTTCGCTCGATTCGCGTTCGCCTCTTCGCTCGATTCGCGTTCGCCTCTTCGCTCGATTCGCGTTCGCCTCTTCGCTCGATTCGCGTTCGCCTCTTCGCTCGATTCGCGTTCGCCTCTTCGCTCGATTCGCGTTCGCCTCTTCGCTCGATTCGCGTTCGCCTCTTCGCTCGATTCGCGTTCGCCTCTTCACTCGATTCGCGTCGATGGACGTCCAGCCTTAGGAATCAAAACCCATCTGGGCTGATCAGGCAGCTGCTATCAGGCGGTGCACAATCAGCGTCGTTTTGCCCCTAATCGAAACCTGTGTTCCCGTTCGAACGTGTTTCAAGCAGATGGGAGAAAAATAATATAGTTTTGTTTTGAGTGAGATTGAGAACGACGGTTATTCACGACGGTTCCGGTTCTTCGCTCCGTGAGCTTTAAATCTGCACGGGAAGTGTGGCGCAGGCTCTTCACCTATACAGATTCTCATTTCGCCTTACCTGTACCTACTTGAATGAGAAAAGGGCTTTGATAAAACAAAAGAAAGTCATTAACGGACTGAAACCAACCATTCTGGTGAAGTAGGTGAAGACTATATGGGTACCTGCATGAAGGTTACCTGCAGGAACCTTATTATTGACTCGTTTGCTCTCGTTGGCTGTGCAGAAAAGCTTCCTCACATTGCATAACATGGAAGTATAGCATTTCCACGTTGAACACATCCTTTTCGAGAACGAATGAATTTTTAGAGCATTTTTGGAGAGAATAAAGGTATTGGAATGGCTTCTCAATTTTTGTTGAGCAAATCTTTGATACTTTTCTGAATGGGAATCCGTTTTAGAACTTTTCTAGAACGATTCCTAAAGTTCAACACTTTTGTAATAATAATTCTAATAATAAACTTTATGGTGATCGTACAAAGCTGTAGGTATAAATAAACGTCGTAGCAATTATTCAGAGGAATTGGGAGTCTGGCAGTGCAGTCGCGCGTGTAAGTCCAGAAGCCCTCGTTCAGTCGGGTCATCTAGGAAAAAAGACCCATTCATGCAGCATTTGAGCGAATTTTCGAAGAATCATTTTAACCTATTTGGTGGGTGATTCTTATGGAAAATTTTACCCCGATTCCGAATATACCATATATATTTATCTATTTATGTTCAAGAGGGCAATTCACGCCAAAAACCTCAAACAACACGTGCTTTTTTTTTTTTTTTCAATTTTTGACCCTAAATTTGCAAAATTTGAACCCTTGGAGTACTCTAGAAATTCTGACCAACGAACTCATCCGTTCTTTTAATATTATTGACACCTTGGATCTTTTTTGGATTTTTTAGCTCGATTCCGGAGTCCGATATCGTCTGGAGTGACACACCCACAAACATACACACAAAAATTTCGAAGCCATTGCAATAGCTGAATTTTCTTCGAAAATTCGCTAACAACGTTTCTATGTCAATGATTTTTCACCTAAAAAGTGACCTTAAAAGATCAAATTTCTGCAGGAGTTTCCTTTTAGGGAATTTTCGAGGAAAATGAAGCTATCGCAATGGCTTCAAAATTTAAATAATGAATGTTTTGAAAACTTTCTTCGTGTAAATCCGTTTCAGACCCTTCTAAAACGATTCCTAGATTTTAACATTTTTCATGTATGTATTTTTCATGTATTTCAATTTCAAAATGTGAATAATATCAAGAGAAAGTATGAGTTCGTTGGCCAGAATCTTTGGAGTACTCCAAGGGTTTAAATGTTGAAAATGTAGAGTCAAAAATCGTTTTAAAAAACCATTTTTTGAGGTTTATAGTGTAAATCACCGTCTCGAATATAGGAACATAATCATGTTGTATTCGGAATCAGCGTGAAATTTCCTATAAGAATCACACACCAATTGGTTAAAATGATTCTCTGACAGTTCGCTCATCAACTCATGCTGCATGAATGGAACTTTTTTAGCAGTTTTTTCTCAGTGTGACCCTCAAATGAGCAGGATCGAGGATTCAACGGGCTCACAGACTCGTTTGTCAACCAGTTCCAGTCTAATTGAAAATGCTCAACATCCTTCCAAATGAGGCAAATAGCCGGAACCGGAAGTAAATACTGCGTCACCAAGAAGGCGAGGAGCGGGGGTGAGGGGGTTGGCAGGATCGAGAGAGAAACTGACTGAGGGAGGGAGAGTAATTGACAGCCTAAACACCCCAGGAAGGTACCGACAGGGTGAAGGACGGCTTTGATCGGCGAAGCGGTGGCTAACTGGGGCTACAACGCCCCTCTTGAGGGTAGGTAACCGGTAGGTAACCAGTAGGTACCTGTCTACCTCCAATATCGCTATACCTCCCTCGAAGAGTTGGTTTATTGATAAAGTTTCTCGGCGGTTATTATTATCCTTTCAGTCTCATTCCGGGATTCCGATTGGTGTTTACTCTTCAGATCCGCCGATCGAGAAACCTCATCAATATCGATTTTATATTTTTTTTTCAAACAACCTGTGTCCTTCATCTGAAGAATGACCTAGTTTTTCCTTCAAGCATCCAAATTCCTATTCTGCCGTGTGAAGCTAAAAAGTTCGATGTGACATCTGTTCGAGAGTGCACTCTGGTGACCAAATGCTCAACTCGATCCAGTGAAACTAATTTGACTGCTACTAAACTAATTTGACACGGCTTTTATTGCTGGGTAGCGGTACGCAGGGTATGGATGGCATATATACCGAAAATATCACCGAAAATAATTAACATAAAATAATAACAACTATACCGAAAATATCGATATATCGCTTAACCGATATATCGGTTCAAAAATATCGATACTGGCGATACTACCGTTACCGTCCAGGGCCCTGAGAGCCTTTGGCAGAGACTAACCCACACAATCTCTGAAAATGTCATCAAATTCGGTACATAACTTCATTTAGTTTTCCCTGGTACAAGGAATTGACCACAGACAGACGCGGAACCAAAATTGTTCAGAAAGCTCTGTAACGTAAAAAAGTTCTATCCATGCAGCATGAGTTGAGGAGCGAATTTTCAGAGAATAATTTTAACCGATTTAGTGGGTGATTCTTATAGGTCGCAAATTTCCGAATATACCATAATGTTCCTATGTTAAGGATGGTAATTTACACCCATAAACTCAAAAAACACGTTTTTCTGCGATTTTTGACTCTAAATGTTCAAAATTTGAACCCTTGGAGTACTCTAAAAATTTTTGATATTATTGACATTTTAAAAAAAATTTTGGATTTTTAATCCCGATTCCACGGTCAGATATCGTCTGGAGTGACACATATATACATGTATTACATTGGAACTTGGATTCAACTCCACGAAACATATATGTACATATACCTACATTATATATACATATATACACATAAAAGTTCCATTCATGCAGCATGAGTTGATGAGTGAATTTTCAAAGAATAATTTCAACTGATTTATTGGGTGATTCTAATAGGTTGACTTATGATTGTCATAGGAATAACTCCGGAACCATTCTACTAATTTCGCTGAAATATTTACTAACTGGTTCTATACGTCCATGTAACGAAAGTGAGGAGGCTATACTGCC
>JAEMON010000006.1:26876959-26891053 GCA_030264115.1 Lygus lineolaris
GGTATGGTTTCAAACGTGGTGTTGAAGTCCTACTTGAGTTGTTTCATTGTTCATTTGAGATTTTCATGGTGAAGCCATATCCGAATCTAGTAGATAAACAAATTTTCGGATTCAGCACCCCAAAAAACATTATAGATCCGTCGAGAAAAATTCTCCAGGTATTTTTTCTCGGATGCACTACTTTCGGACACCTAATGACTGGATGAAAGGCAGATATACGTAACCAAATTCGTTCAAAAAGATCTAAAAAGTGTGTGGAAATGGAAGTTTGTATTTTTGAGGATACCATTTTCATCTCACGAAAGTGGAAACAAAACTTCTGTTCCCTTTGGTAAACTCCGAAGGAAAATTGAATGTTTCGGCATTATTTTTTATAGAGCCATACATTTGTGCCACGAAGAATGGGTAGATTTCTCACTTTGAGATGAATAATTCAACTCGTAAAGATCGGAGAAGCGTGAAACCCTCGACAATTATGCATAGAATCCCCTCACATTCGGACGAATTTAAATTTTGCGCGGTCCTTCAAGCCCACGCATAGGAGTTGAAAGCGGGAAACATTGGGAAGTTGGAAGTTAATGATAATAACGTTGTTGGCATTTTCTGGTTGGGTTCATCGACATTCCATTGAACACACATCGAAAAACATGAAAACCGCTGCAAAAGATTACACAAAATAATTATAGGTACGTAATGGGAGAATCCGTCGTAACCAGTAAAGACATCATCAGGACGTTATATTGTATATACTTCATTCACATTACAATTCTTCTATTTCTTAATAAGCACAATATTATTTATAAGTTGTTTCGTTTCATTTGTATCGAATATTCCTATCCATGGTGGAATAATGGAAACCAAGGACATTATTTTTATGATTACCAAAATTTATTTTTGTTTGTGCATACCCTGTCGGGCATAAGCATTCAGACAATCTTTGGATAGCTGAATAACAAAATAAATATATTTTAATAGGAACCAATCCCTTGACTTTCATTTTTTAAAGTTGGGAAATTTGGCTGGTGGAGTTGGGAAAATTTTGATTTCCTCATTTAGATCATCAGGGCGTCGAGGGAGTAGGTACTGATGAACATAAAGCAGGGTGGCCACTCAACCTGGAAAACCTGGAAAAGTCAGGGAATTTTGTTGACACCCTGTATACCTACCTCTTTCTTCGTTTTGTGTGACTGTATTTATTTGTTGCTGCATCACTACCAAACTGAAGGACTTATTAGGATAAAACGGTCCCAAATGATCAGCGAGTTCCTCGAAGTAACATTGACTGTGGTAGAGTCCCCCAGACCCCTTCTTCCATCGTGATCGAGGCTGTTCCTAACGAAGGCTCATTAATTATTGCTTACTCAGTCCCGAAGGTGGGTTGTTAGATTTGCAGCGACGGATTTGTTTGGTTGCTGTACTTATTCAAACACAACGGGCCTCTTCCTACATGTACTACTTACTAAATTTGTGTTGTATCTCGCCAATATTGAGTTCCACTTCTAAATGGAGGGAAATCGAACTGTAGAGCTCCTTTATTTGATTATAATTTAATTCCATTAGGGGAGGAAAGTGAGAGTAGTGAGTTACGAGACATTAACTGCTTCTGAGAGAGTTGATTTGCTAAATCAACTTGGCACAGTCGTCCTGAAGAACGAAAGCGAGGGCTTTGACCCAGGGAACGAGGGTTGGGAAGGTTGAAGTGTCATTCCTTCCTCTAAAGAGCAGAACGAGACACATATTTCAAGTGGGGACATAACTACATCTCGGTTGGGCGATTCTCTAATACACCATGATTATTTCGAGGGATTGAGAGGTGGTACTATTAAATGAGTAGGAATTTAGCCAACTATAGGACGAAAGCGAAAAAAAATTGGCTTTCTATCCCAATCCGTTCCCAAAATATGATTTTTTTTAAAGTATGATTTTTTTTTTCAGAAAACCACGTTTTTTGCCATAAAAACCTACGTTTCTTCACTTTGAAACAATTTATTTTCGCTTTTGACCACACTTTCGAAATCAGCGTTACATTTTCTATACATCCAATGCACATTTATAATCAAAAACTAACTCCTAAGGACCGCAATTGCAGTTCAAGCATTGACAATTTAAAAAACATTAAGTTTCTGAAAATACTTGTACGTTAACTGCATTTCCAAAACACGTGCTGGAAGCTTTCAAATCTCAGGAAAACTTGCAAATTTAATCAGCTTTCTAATGGTATGGTTAACTTTGCGATTCCTCATCGAATTCATGGAGAAATTCAAATTTGAATGCGGAAAACCCGTAGGCAAAAATACGAGTACC
This sequence comes from Lygus lineolaris, assembly GCA_030264115.1. Lineage (NCBI taxonomy): Eukaryota > Metazoa > Arthropoda > Insecta > Hemiptera > Miridae > Lygus > Lygus lineolaris. Next base: position 26,879,264 of record JAEMON010000006.1, read on the forward strand.
TACCAGAAAAATTAACAAACGGATTCTCAATTTTTTTGGGGTCGCCGTTTTAGTGATATGATTCAGATTGATAATTTCAAGGATTTCAGGGCCAAACGAAATCTTCGTTGTACGTCTGAGGTCGTTTAACTGAATTTCAGTACACCCTTTTTTTTTTTTTTTTTTTTCGCTTTTGTCCTGAATCACTCTGTATACAACCTCCCCAGTTCTTCGAACTTCCTAATAATCATCAAATTAATTTATTCTTATCATCAGATTCAGATCAGAATCATCAGATTAATTGATTCCTTAATGCACTATGGTTGTAACCTCCACAGTTCTCCAAACTTCTTAAGAATCGTCAAATTAATAAACTTAACTACCTGTGACGAACCGAGACCCCGCATTAGTGTGTTCATGTTCGAAACCCTCACAATGTTCCAAATTATGAAGAATTGTACAACACTCATATCCAAACAGACATCCACTGAAAACTTAACTATATGCATATAAATACTCGTGTTTCCCCAATGTTACAACCTTTGATGTTTTCAGGGAGCTCAAAAAATTTCGTTGTCGTACTCACCCAACAAACCAATGACCGTCAAACAAATCCTCAGGTAAATGCTTTCAATTGTACAATTTTTCACAAATTTATTGCAACTACACAAAAATTATTTCAATGGGATTTTCTGACGAACTTCAATATGCAGGGTGCCTAAAATGAAATGAACCGGCCATTTATTTCCGTTCTTTTCTTTCTTAGCAATAAAATCCAACCGGTAACCCTCCTTAATTTTTCACAAGGAATTAAAATATCACATTTTCGCGCGCTACACTTGCTCGCTATGGCGCGTTTGGCGCACTAACTTTGTTTTTCAAACGGAAACCCCCATTTTTTTATTGCAGATTCGAATTCTATCCAAAATGTCATGAAGAAATGACTCATCACTCGAAAATTTGTGTAAGCAAAAATGAGCGCAGTTACGCTCCAAATGTGCTCTAAAAGCAAGAAATCGAGGTTTTTGGATGTAATAAACCATCAAGTATGATCCATGATTTTAATGAGATTTTCCATGCTGAATAACGTGGTGATATCGATTTTTCGATTCAAGCTTCAAAATTTCAAATTTGAATGAAAAAAAAAATCTGGGTTGGTCAATTTTTTGACAAGTCAAAAAATAATATTCCCGTTATTCAGCGTGAAGAAATACATTAAAATCATGTGACTTGATAGTCGAAATCAAGATTTCTTGTTTTAGAACACATTTGGAGCATAATTGCGCTCATTATTGCGCACTCTAATTTTGATTTTTTCGGGCAATTTTGCGTGAAATTCGACTCTGCAATAAAACATGGGGTTTCCATTTGGAGAAACAAAGTTAGTGCTCCAAACGAGCCCTAGCACGCCAGTGTGGCTCGCAAAAATTTGATATGAATTTCACGTGAACAATTGAGGGGAGTTACCATTTGTATTTTTTTCCTAGGAGCGAAAATAATAATAGAAATAAATGGCTGGTTCATTAAATGTTAGACACCTTATATACTTACCTGGACTATGTTAGTTAAATACCAGATTATTTTACCTCATTACTTAACTCTTTGATTTCCATTGTGTTATTATTAAGTTTATGTTTCATTTATAAAATACTATTCAACTGACAACTGACTGTTACTATAAGCACTGTGCTATCTTTGAAATTGGGCTCTGCCCGTATTATATCAAACAAACAAATAAACAAATAGGCACTCATCCACACGTAGTTATTGTGTCGGTATCGCAATCAAATTTCTAATTTTCTAGCAACTTTCCCAACATGGAGAAATTGGAAAAGGGACCAAAAGAGATTTTCTCTCCGGAAATCCAAAAGGTGAGCTAAATATCCTAAAACCCATTATTTTTGGTACCTACTTACCTAGATAGTAATATTGCCAATGTGTCATAATGTAATTCATCTCGTGCTAGTTGTACCAATGTCCAAAGAGAACATTTTTTTCTATCGATACTGTAGATCTGACCGTTAACGAGAGCATTTCTATAAAACATTGATGAATAATAAACCATTCATTACTTCACTCAGCCTCTCTCTAATAGTCAGAAGTTCGTTTGAAACCAGCAGAGATTTTGCTTTACCACTACAATATTGCCTTCTGCTGCAGCCCAAATATCGGGCGCCAACCTAACCTCTTCCTACTTTTTTCAATATTCATCGCTATCCAACGATCTAGGCACCTTAATACAGCTTACCTTGGAACAGACCGCCTCCTTCCCTTGAGCTTAAAATATACATCGAAGCGCCAAAATGAAAAGCGGTTGCCTTGAAAAGAACTTATTATTAAACCCAAACTTCCCCTCTTTCCACGTTATTGTCTTCCTATTTAAATATTAATCTTCCTATTGAGATCCTTCTGTTTGACTTTCTTCCTTCGTGCAGGACCTCCTCCTCCTAGAAGAGCAAGAAGGCTCGGTCAACTTCAAATTTGGGATTCTGTATACCAAACCCGGCCAAGTGACTGACGATGAAATGCTTAGCAATGGTGAGTTCAACTATCCATATAAAATATAAAATAAATACCTATGAAAATTATTTAATTACTATCTTCCGATATGATTGAAAATCAACTGAGAAACCAGTGAGTATGCTTAGAACAGTGATAACTAAAATTTTATTTAGATTCATGAAAGCTAAACGGCTATAATCAAAGAAATCGCGCTTCGTAATAAATTTGATTTATAAATTATCAAGCATACAAAACGTATCGATACCATCACTATCACCAAACTATCTTGTGCAACGCACGGGTTAACCAGCTAGTAACCAAACCCAAATAATTGCTGCTGGGTTTGCCTTTGTAGGTATTTTGCTTCCTCGCTACCGAAATTAGGAAGCTCCATGTATTCGAGCAAAAAATAAAAAATAAATTTTGTCCTTCAAAATCAAAATTGCTATTTGTTTTTTACATTTCAGAGCTTTCTGAACAATTTTGGTTCCGTGTCTGTCTGTCTGTAGTCAATTCCTTGTCACAGGCAAGAAGTCATGGTCCAATTTCAGTGAAATTTTCCAGGATTACGCGGGTTCAATTCTAGATGGTCCCCCATGAATTCCATCGCCGTTGGACCAACTGTAGTGTGTGCGCATGCGCAAACGTGAATTTCATGAAATTACGATGTCAGTTCCTATTGAACAGAATTTGCGCAAATTCTTAGGGAAGATGGGGGCTGACTCCGAGACAATAACCTACGAAATTCGTCACGATTGGTTCAGTAATAGCTACTGCGCATGCGCAAACTTGAAATTCGTTGTCATAGAGATAACTCCGGAACTATTCTACCGATTTCGCTGAAATGTTCACCACCTAACTGATTCTATGGGATGGTAGAACTGACTTTATTTGGTCTGCCCTAAGTTCCAATTAACATTGATTTATTTGGGTTTTGTGGGTTATTTATTTACTGAGCTGAAATGATGGGGAGAACAACCACGCGATATCCGCACTCTCCCGGACTTGTGACACGGCTCCTTCTTGATTAACCTAAATTAACCTATAGTCAAGAAGGCCAAGGGTTACAACGTTGGACTCTTCTCAGAGGGGACCGACATGGATGTTCCCCCTACCACCCTAGCTCTTCAGTAGTACAAAACCACATCATCCCTGCCTCACCCACAACATTACGGTTATACGGCAGTAATCATCACTATGGCAACATCCATGTCGGTCCCCTCTGAGGAGAGTGCAACGTTGTTACCCTTGGCCTTCTTGACTATAGGTTAATTTAGGTTAATCAAGAAGTAGCCGTGTCACAAGTCCGGGAGAGTACGGATATCGTGTGGTTGTTCTCCCTGTCATTTCAGCTCAGTATAATAAATAACCCACAAAACCCAAATAACTGATTCTAGATACGTCCATGTTACTAAAGTGTGGAAGCTTTACTGCGCACCCAACTTGGCAGACGATTTCTGTTTATATCATACCACAACTGTGTGATTGATGTATACCTACTTATGACAAGATCAGTCTTGTCAACGATTGTTATCGAAGAAGAAAATAAACAACACTGTTCAAACATCAACACCTTTGAAAACGAATTTTATCAACAGGTTTTGTGAGTGGATATTGTTACAACCCCGTTCACTAATTTGTCGTAGCACCTATTTATTCTACCGCAGGTACTCCAATCAGCCTGAAGGGAATCGCTATCAAAAATAATTGTGTTTGTTTCTCCCGACATCCCACGTCTTTATTCGGTCGTGTTTGATTTTTTCGTTGTTTGATCAACCTAATTGGAAACTAAACCCAAATTAAACCTGATTCGAATAACAACAAAACATCTCGTCAAATCAAAATGTAATCAAAGTTGTGATAAGCTTTCACCTTCACGTAATCGTGGATTACAAGTTTGGAAGTGCGATTATCAAGAATTACCTAATTACTTAAATCGAAAATCCTGATGAATATCTACGACCTACACAAATATCTTTGTTTTAGCGAATTTTTGAAGAAAATGAAGCTATTGCAATGGCTTCAAAATTTTAGTAATGTACATTTTTGAAAATTTTCTTCATGGAAATCCGTTTCAGACCATTCTAAAGCGATTCCTGAAAAATTGTAAAATGTCAATGATATCAAGAGAAAGGATGAGTTCGTTGGCCAGAATTTTGGGAGGACTCTAAGGTGTCAAATTTTGAAAATTTAGAGTCAAAAATCGCTCTTAAAAAACGTGTTTTTGAGGTTTTTGGTGTAAATTACCATATTATACACAGAAACATTGCCGACGGCCTTATCTGGTGGAATAAACCGGTTCCCGTGAGATCACCGAAGTTTAAACTATCCGCGGCGTGGTTAGTGCTTGGATGGGTGATCGCTCAGTTTTTTCACGTCGGGCCGTCGGCGAACCCCTCTCCACTCAAGGGGGTGAGGCAATGAGTAGCCTTGAGCGAAATCATCAGAACAAATTGTGATCCTCCCTTTGGAGGACAGCTGATGTCGTCCGCGACGCCGGAAGCGGCAGTCGGACGAAAATCCAGCCTGAAGTGGTTGTTTACTTTACTTTTTACACAGAAACATTATATTATATTCGGACTCAGAGTGAAACTTCCTATAAGAACCACGAACCAAATCGGCTAAAATTATTTTTTGAAAATTCGCTCATCAACTCATGCTACATGAATGGAACTTTTTAAAGAGTAAATTGTCAGTAGGATTGAGAGAAGGGTCGACCGGAATAAAATACCTGTACCTACCATCAGATTTCTTCCCATCTGCCTTGACATGGTAGCAGTGCATGGTTCAGTACTGAGCTGATTTATTTCACCAGTTGAATCCACTTATTTTTAACACTTCTCCTCAGAAGAGGATTTTGGCGGAGATTTTTCAGAAGGGACTCCGAGATCAACTGGATCTGTAGGCAACTCTTCGCTTACAAGTTGGCTTATTAGTATAATTTAAAAAAATTCTATTGTGCCTTTGCGCTGATTTTAGGGTTTTAAATCCCTTCAAAATTAATTATTAATGTGTTTTATTCCCAAGATATTTATTGTTGAAATTCCTAAATATTAGAAATTCTCCTAGTTGTGTACTTTAAAAATATACCTGTGTAGTCCCATCATTGAATGGAAGAGTGAAATAACTCCTGGAGGTTATCCAGATGAAACTCCTGGTTTGCAACCTCTGACTAGGTACCTGAAACGCAATGTTATTATTACGCCCTAATCAATGCCCCTCTGGGATGGGTGGAGTCCATACAAGAGCTGTCACCTGATCTGGCCAATTATTACACAATGGCTGGACTGGGTTGACCAAGACGTACCGTCTCCTACCTTTCCTGTAGCAAGGGGAGGGGCAAATTATGATGGACCTACCATCATATTTCTTCCCTCCAGCCTTGTCAAAATCAAAAATTGGATCAAAACTGTGTAAGTTCGAAACTCTTGATCGTGTTGCTGTTTGTCAGCTTACATAAAATATCAACACAATCGTGAACGAAATTTAGTGCATGCGTGAAGAGTGCCGTTGATTCATCATCATGCAATTCAGTATGGGACCTCAAGGGACCTGCATAATCCCTGAAAATTTTGACTAAATCGGATGACAACTCTGGAAGATTATGGCTGTAACATGGAAATGCGGACAGACAGACACGGAACCAAATTTGTTCAGAAGCCCTGAAAAGTGAAATACGAGGGTAAATTTCAATTTTGGAGGACAAAAATTGTTTCGAAACTCAAAGTGAAAACAGCACTCAAACAAATAGTGTCGATTGCTGAGCCCTTGGCCTATGTTACTGACCTGTGCTGTTTTGGAGGGTATTGGTGACGATATTCGTGATTAGCTAGGAATTCCATGTTAGATCTCAAAGTTTGTAGTTACAGATGATTTGGGACCTCACTGTGGAACTACCAATATTTCGAATACCGCGAAACAGCTGAAATATTATTCCGCATGTTTCAGAGTTCGGGAGCACAGATTTTGAACGCTTTCTGTCCCTACTTGGCGACAAGATAAGGCTGAAAGGTTGGGACAAGTACCGCGGAGGCCTCGACGTCAAAGGTAAGTGACTTACGTTCCCAGTATTGATGGAGCTCTGCTCGGCACCCGTATCGCACTGACGTAAAAATAATAATAATATTCAATTTTCAGCATACTGAAACCAACTACTCCAAATTTTTCAAACTATTTGTACAAATTTCCATAAGGCAGTAAATTTTCACACTCGTGTTACTAACTAAAATGTGCTATTAGAGTGCAAAATTATAATTATATCAAAAAAGAGTTATTTTATATAACATGAGAAACTTTTTTAATGGTGCTTTGACATAATTAGGTAGAAGAAAGTGTAAATATGGGCGTCCACTCTAGTTTTCGACTAACCTACTTCCATTGTTTTGGTAAATTTGGTGATTCTTCACCTCGAACCACAACATTGACATTTGACCTCCATTATATGAGTTGAGCATTTTTGCTCTAAATGTAGGATTTTCAGATACCTTTCGAAATTCCACCTTAAAAATAGTGTTGCGAAATCGCTCCCACCCTAAAGCTCGTAAAAAATCATAGGAAATTGGTGAAAGTAGCACAAAACGCGTCCGTGATTAATATTAGCATTCGGTCATGAAAACAATCATATTCGCTTTATTAAATCCCAGAGCTATGGCGTATAGTCTGCAGGGCCTATGGATTGTGTTGCTCAAGAGGATAGATTCGCCTACGTTTTTCCTGGAAGGGGATTTCTTTGGTCAAGCTGGAATGTTGATTCTTCACAGGTATCAACATGCACTCAAAATTTGTTTGTCCGTTGCTAGAAAATAGGTGACGACTTATAAAGTGACGTCAAATCGGAATTTCCCCCCAGTTCAGACAGTTCCTTATAGGACTTTTGTCTAGTCCCTTGACGAATCGCTGTAGGGTACTTCGAAGTATGTTGATTTCTCTTCTCAAACTCACTGATGTTCTCTCCCCCTCATTGGTGTTACTTCAAGTTCCATCTGCAACTGACTCCTCAAATTCTTCGATTCGCCGCGATTCTTCTTCATCGGCGGTACGAACGTGAAGCAACATGATTAGTGCGACGTGAAACCCAAAACAACTGAGGAGGGTGGTCACAATATGGGCACCAGCGTAGTGATGTTGGTTTTACCGAATTTCTGAAGTAAATGGAGCTACTGCAATGGCTTCAAAATTAAAAAAATGAAATTTTTGAAATTTTTCTTCATCGAAATCCGTGTCAGACCATTCTAGAACGATTCCTAGATTTTAACATTTTTCATAATATAATATTATGGAGGTATAGGTTATGTATTTATGTATATGTCATTCCAGACGAATCTACCTAAAAAATAGAAGAAAAAGAAAAAGGTCAATAATAACAAAAGGAAGCCTGAGTCTGTTGGCCAAAATTTTCGGAGTACTCCAAGTGGTCAAATTTTGGAAATTAAGGGTAAAAAATGTGATTTTTTAGGTTTTTGGTGTAAATTACCATATTAAACATAGGAACATGCGGTATATTCGGAATCAGCGCAAAATTTCCTATAAGAATCTTCCACAAAATTGGTCAAAATGATTCTTGGAAAATTCGCTCATCAACTCATGCTGCATGAATGGACATTTTTTTCTATTGAATCCTCAAAATTTCACATTTTTGTGACATTTCTGGGATGCTCAATTTGTTTGACTAGGTAATCAAAAAATCAACATCACCACTTTATTCCACGTTAAAGCATACTTGGTTGTATACTACACCCAAAAAACTCGATTTCTTGCTTTTAGGGCACATTTGAAGCGTATCTGCGCACGTTTTTGCGCTTTCAAAATTGCGAAATGTACTTAGAATCCGAATCTGCAACGAAAAAAATGAGGTTTCTATTTTAGAAAACGAATTGGCGTGCGTTGTGCCAATGGAGCGCGGTTCAAAAAAAAATTGCTTACAGCACGGTTGGATGCAAAATAAAAAATAAGAGATTCCTTTTTTTTAATGTTTTTGTGTTTCTTAAAAACAACCTAAAATAAGGAAATTAACATTTACATCCATTCACTTACAAACACCCTGTATATTCACAACCCTGTACAAACTGCTTCCTTGAATGCTTATTTTTCAAAAAAAATTTTTGGAGCATCCTGATAAAGCAAACGGGATTCCTAAAAACATGGTTGTAAATGTACCCACCTTACTATATTTCAATTTAACGTCCATTTATCTCAATTTATTCGTGTTTTCCTAATAAAGCCGACGGCATCTCCAACCCTCAAACGCACCTTCAGAGCCAACCCCTCCTTAAATTCAGTCTTTGGTGGAGCGTAATGACTCTATATTCCCACAAACATCTCCGTAACCAAACAGTCAACCCACGGTCAGTCCCTCAAGGGTATTATCTCTCTTCTCCATCCTCTCTACGTCCCACAGATACAATCTAAGAAGGATAAGTTAGTAACCCTCCATCAAATAAAACATAGACGTTTGAAAGGCCGCCGTTTTTCTCGTTTAATTAAACTTTTTTCTACTAGAATATCAGCCAAATGAGGCATGAAAAGCTTTTAATTAAAATCACATTTCACCTGCCGTGTCTAACTTCGCTCACAGGACTCGGCTAGTAACTTTATCAAGTAATGAGACTGGATTTTCGTTTCATCAACAAGATTGCACATAAATCTCTTTAAAAGAAATGAAAAAGGTTTTCCAAATGAATAACGTTTTAGATTTTAATAAGTCGGAGTTCTGAACGCACAAAACTGCAGGGTGATTCGAATGGATCACTCTTCCCATTTTTGTAACAAAAAGGGTAAACATTTTTTTCAAACGGTACCCCCCATAATTTTTGACGAGGAATTGAAATATTGCATTTTCGCGCGACGCGCATTAACTTTGTTTTTTAAAATGGCAACCCCCCTTTTTTCATTGCAGTTTCCCTTTTTGTGACGAAAATGGGAAGGGTGATCCACTCATTACGAACCACCCTGTATACGACAGGGCTACTTTTGGTGTTTTTTCTGCCTCTGGAACTAAAAAACCTTGACCATGCTACCATAAAAATGGCATGTGCAGTCGATACGACTGATCCAAATGTGGCGAAATTCATATGAGACCTTCTAGGACCTATACATTCGAACTACCTACCATCAAAATTTGAGCGAGTTTGAACTGTTCGTTCGTAAGTGACGGTTCACCCGTGTTCACGTATGAGCATGCGCAGTGTCTACTAGTAGTCCGAATAAATGACAATAATAAGGTGACCTGTTAGGGGCCCAAACTAGCATCAAATTTTGACCCACTTTGGACCAGCAGGTCGTGAGCTGTGTGGGTTCACGTTCGGCCTTCTGAAGAATCGATTGCTATTAAATTCATATGTGACATTCAAGGGCCTTACCCTGAACTACCGTTGAAATTTCAGTGATTTTCGACCATTTAGTCCTGAGGAGTTATTGCGGTTCGCAGAAATACACTTACCGCTAAGTACTCAAGCAGTACCAGAAGGAGTTGAAATTTCGATTTCGTTAAAATACGGATTCGTGTTTAGGATGGTCAAAAATTGAGAAACAGATCGTTTTACGTAACTATAGTGATGTTTGCCTAATAAGTGCAAAAACGAAAACAGGGCCTAAGCCGGGACTCAAAAAACATATTTTTGAGCTTTTCTCCCAAGATCTCTCTCCCCAAGATGGCTCTTTCTCCAAGTTAAAATGTCTCCAATGCAACTCATCACCAGGAAAATATCCTGAGGGGCGAAATTATGGTTCAAACCGACTAAAAATAGCCATTTCACCCATTAGTTTATAATACCTACATGAAATTGATGAGTGGGAGGAGGGGTTTTGGGAGTGTGAAACATCGAAATTATTTGCCATTTCATCTCTAGGCTGCTGATGTATGCACGTTGTTTCACTGTTAAAAGTGAGGAAATATAGGGATTTTCGTCGAGGAAAATTCTGATATTATTTAAGAATTCGGGTCTTGTAACGACCCTGTTCACACAAACTATCAGTCAATGAAAAATATAGTCTATTTCCACGAAAATAATGAGTTACAAAGTCAAATCGATTCCAACGACAAGAACTGAAGATACATCAGAAAAAGAAAGAGAAAAGACAAAGAGCCACAGGAGAAAGGGAAATTTAATTCTATTGGTCGAGCAAAATGAAAGGGGCTGAGAGAGGTACTCCATCAGGTGCAGGCAAAGTGAAAGGGTTGGATAGGAACTTGAATCTTATTGGCTGAGAGAAGTGAAACGCATGCCAATCAAGGGCGTACAACAAATGATCAAGGACGTAGCGAAAGGAGGTTCAAATAGTGGCAAGGGTACCTAACATTATGAAAGGGGAAACCAAGCTATTGCGATAATATACCTATTAATGGTGGTTATTAATAGAATCACCTCATTCTGGCATTTACCAGACCTATCATTATTTCGAATTTTTCAAATTCATTCAACATGCCTCCCTTCAGACAAAAATGAAGAAATTCTACGAACTGTCTATTTGTCAGATCAAAACTGAGGTTATGATTGGATTCACTCAGATGACCTGCAAAAGCATAATTGCCCTCGTTATCCCTGAAATCTTGTTCATGTTATCAAATTCTTTCCCTAAATTTCCAACCAGTTTGACCACAATACTCATGTAAATGTAGGTGAATGTCTGAATGAAGTAATTCCAAATCATATTTCACCACTAACAGGTTTATTCCTGCAATAGCTTGGTAAACCCCTCACCTTCACAATGTTACCCTCACCACTGTTTGAGCCTCCTTTCACGTTGTCTGCCCTTGATTGGCATTGGCTATTCCTCCCGGTCCCTTTCACTTCTTTCAGCCAGTAGGATTCAAGATCCATTCGAAATCTTTCACCTGATTTGCCGAGTGCCCTTTCCACCATTAAAATGAGTAGGTATTTACCTACCTAGGTAAATAATTGTTTAACCCTCCAGCACTGAGGTCGGGTCATAGTGACCGAGTGTCTACTCAACCCTCTGTTATCTATACTATGAATTTCATTTTTCTCTAACCACTCCCCCTTATCTTCGTGCACACCTAGACCCTCATTTCAGAGTGCCCCTGGCCGCCGTAATGTGGATAACTGCGCGAAAAACCCAATTCTGACCCGACCTCAGTGCTCGTGTAACAGTATGTAGTAACTGCCAAAACAAGCTGAAGCGCAAAATTCAGTCTTACTTGATCGATGGAAACGTAGTGATTCTTCCTCAGACTGAGGAAGAAGCACCACCGAAAAAGAGCAGAAGTTGCCATCTGTGCCCGAGCACCAACGATAATAAATATTTTCGATTCTGTAGCCAGTGCAAACAGACCATGTGCAAATCGCACAC
>JAEMON010000006.1:26902665-26914443 GCA_030264115.1 Lygus lineolaris
CTACCCCATTTTGGGTCTAGTTTCACCCAATTTTTTTTTTTATCGCTTCCGTCCTGAATCACCCTGTATTACTGTAGTTTTAGAGCAGTTAAACGTTATTAAGCTCTTTTCCCACTTAAGCAGCTAAAACCTCGACTTTTTCCCAATAAACGTAGTTGCGCCCTTTTCATCCCACGAAAATAACAACTTATTGCAGATGTGCCCTTTTTGTCCTGGAGCAACCCTCAGCAGAATCAAGAATTTGCGATGAAAACCAATTAGAAAAGACTTATTCAGAAGAAAAAGGCATCTTGTTGAAATTCAAAGGTAATTGTCAACCTCCAACTACCCTCCGAATTTGAGCGAAATAGGTCCATTAGGAACAGAGAAAACGTAGTTTCAGGAAATTCACGTTGGCGCATGCGCACACGCTACTAGTGGTCCGATGGCAATGAAATTCCTAGGGGACCTTGTAGGGTCTAACTCGCGTAATCCCTAAAATTTCCACCGAAATTGGTGGAGTAGTTCCGGAGATACGCCTATGACAAAACAATTTCAAGTTTGCGCTTACGCAGTAGTAGCTATTACTGACACAATAGTGACGAAATTCATAGTTAATTGTCTTGGAGTCAGTCCACATCCACCCTGCAAATTTGAGCGAAATAGGTCAATTGGGAACTGAGATACAGGGGTTTCAGGAAATTCACGTTTGCGCATGGCTCACGCTACTAGCGATCCGATGGTGATGGAGTTGATAGGGGACCGTCACGGAACTAACGCGCACAATCCCTGAAAATTTCATCAAATTCGGACCACATCTTCATATAGTTTTGCCTGGGACAAGGAATTGACCACAGACAGACAGACACGGAACCAAAATTATTCAGAAAGCTTTGAAACATAATCAGCAAGCTGAAATTTTGATTTTGGAGGACAACAATTTTTTTTAATTTCTTGCTCGAATACATTTGTTTCCTACCTTCGGTAGTGAGGAAACAAAATATCGGCAAGATGAAAGTCTGTAAACAAAGGGGGAAAGACTCAGGCGTCCACAGTGCCTTTCAGGCTTTCGTGATAGAATAGAAAAATCCGTCGCCGCCGATATTTTTGCTTCCTCACTACCGATGGTAGGAAACTATGTACTTTCATCAAAATTTCTACTTGCTTTTTACGTTTCAGAGCTTTCTGAACAATTTTGGTTCCATGTCTGTCTGCCTGTCTGTGGTCAATTCCTTGTCCCAGGGAAAACTGTATGGAGTTATTTTTAATATTTTTCGGATTGGCGCAAATGGGGTCAAAAGAAAGGATGAGTTTGTTCGCCAAAACTTCCGTAGTAGATAGATTTTGAAAATTTCGCGTCTAAAAAACGCTAAAAATTTATATAAATGAGTCTTTGAAAATTTGCTCATTAACCCATGCTGCATGACTGGAACTTATTTCCTTCATCCTTCCTTCAGCCATCACTCACAATTATTAATATATAAATAGGTACCAAGGTTATCGATTTTTCAACTTTTGCTGGTCCACGTAGTAATTTTGTAGCCCCATAACCCCCCCATCCATAAACTCTCTGATAGCCGAGATATGCCCCATCTGGTGCGAATCTTCACTCTTTCCTCATATACCCAAAACTATTTAGACACGAAAAATAATTTTTAGGTGTTTCGCTGCAGCTTCAGCAACTGCGAATGCATTTTTCATATACTTAAAAGATTGCCTAATTATTTTAGACTAATTTTATTTCAATTTAATTTATTTTAATTTAATACATTTTATAGACAAATTAAACTGTTCTCATTTTAGACTAGGTACCCACTGATATTTTCCAGTGGTAAGGAGTAGTTACCGAAGCTCACTGTTCCTCATCTGAAGAAACGAAACTAATCAACTAATCAATATTAATGTTTCATTCCAGGTAATTTGCGGTGATTCTTGGGGAGACACCAAGCTGATGGTTTCTACAGACGCTGGCGTTTTTCTAGTGGAAGGTAAGTAATCCGATGTACTATAATGAGTTGGGTGTACCTGGCATATTCCTTGGGTCTATATGTAAAAAAAAAAAAAAAAAATGTACAGCGTTACACAAGCTCAAAAAAACGGGAAAACGCCCATTTCCCCAGAATTTATGTCGAAGGAAACGTAGAAAAATGGAGCTCTTTATGTTAAAAACTAAAATTCCTTCTATTTATTTCAAGTCTACATATTATACGCCATAAGAAGTGAAAAATGGTGGTTCCTATTTTTTTCAGTAGGTTTCAGCTTGTGTTTTTGAATGAAATATCCGTTTGCAACTACGTTCAGGCATTCGCTCGGTTCGCAGTGACTTCTTATTTATGATAATTTCTGACTGTTTATATTATCCATGCTGGTCTCATTCGGTTTGTAAACTGTTTGTAAATCTCTTCCAACCACTTTTGTTAATCACACTGATACAAACCTCTAGTTCTTCCAGTTTTTTTCTCGATTTTTCTTGATTGTCGAGACGATTGATGATAGATTCGAGTTTTGTGATTTGATTTTGTATTTAAAACTTTTCAGATGGCACTTCTCACCGGCTCATCTTCGAAAAATCAGTTTCAGTCAAACAGCTCAATGTCGTCGAAGCGCACGGAATCCTCTTATTACGCGCTGACAAAGGTACAAATAATGTGATGGAAGAATGTGTGTCCGAATTCGGGAATACTTACCCAGATTGAATAGAGATATTATATTATTCATTGTTGTAAGAAGAAGATTCAATTTTTGTGGATTGAGTTCCTTTCTGCATAATAACGTCCAATCGTACTTACTTTGAAGGAATTGTTTTTCTTTACCTCAGGTGGACGAGAAAGCAAGATTTATGTTTTTCGACTCTCAGACTTCGAAACTTGTGATGGGGAAGCTGCAGAACCCAAAGGTCGAGCGCACCTGAAAGAACACAAACTGGAGAGGACAAAAGGCTGCTCGATGTACGCTGTGAGCCGATCTGGCGGATCCCATCTTCGCATGGTGTGTTTTCAAGCCCCCTTTATTCTTCTTAGTCCTGATTTGAAGAGCTCGATTCCAAAACCATCTTAAGAGACAAATGCTGGTTTTAGACTAGTTTGTTTATGTCGCCCAAATAAGGGCCCCATATTTTCTAAGGCACGGATGAGTGGAAGGAGAATAAGAAGAGTAACAACGGTATTTTCTTTTTTTTTATATTTGCAATCAAAGATGCAATTTTCCCCCAAACTCAGCTCCATAATAGAGTCCCTTCTTGGCTATCAGTCCGTAGTCTGCGACTCTAGTGCCATGACTTTGAGTTTGGAAAGGAAATGGATTGGTCTTGGTGGATACTTCGATTTTTAGATAAGGTTGTTTCGATACCTACTGAAATGGGATATGGATCGTGAATTGTAAAGAACAGATGCGCCTTTGCCTCCTTGATAACGGGAAAATGGTAATATTATACTCACTCTCATGACTTGATGAACGTCCAGAAAAAACATAAGAGAATTCAGACACAGACCTATAGATACACCACAAAAGTAATGAACACCGGAACCGCATACGTCTGGTCAATTTTTCCCGGTAGGGTGCGTTGCTGGTTTTCATTACTCTTGTAGTAGCTTATTCCCATTCGACCATACCTAACCTAGGATTACTACACTATATAGGTATTATAGTGTTGTTTTTTGCCAGATTAGCTATGGAGGGTGATTTTGAGGGTGAATCCATTCTTATGCAATACTGATTCAATTTCAATTCAATTCAATTTATTAATGACACAATATAACAGGCACAGGCCTCATTACAATATTTGTCATATGTCGGGTAAGTACTTAAATAATTATTACAACAGACGAAGCCAACACATTCCTTTCACCCTCAAAACATGTAAGGGCTTATATTGGCATGTGAGTACATAATGACTGCGAATATAATATGTTGGATGAACTACTTGGTTCATTCTTCATTTGTAGGTCGTGAGCGTTGGTAAGAAACTTTTGGTGATGCAATGGCGACATTCAGCAGCCTGGACCGCCTGGTGCCCGGCTTCAGACACCGATACAGTTGATGGTTTCCAGTGCCTTAGGGTAAGTTGTTTCCAAGAATATTATTATCGAATACGATTCGTCAATATTCGGTCGAAAGCTTCTAAGAACTTATTTATACTGTTAGCTTCGCTTATTCTATACTTTCATTAATTTTACGGGTCTATGAGGCTTAATGTGATTTTTTTTTTTTTTTTTTTTTTTTTTGACGATAAGAATTTTTCCTAACGAGAAGAAGAAGGTACTTATAAAGAAAGGCAACGATTCCCCGCCCACAACAAGTGGCATAGTTGTGTAGGACACGATCATTGAAACAATCCTCCAACTCCCGAAAAGGCGCACACGACTGCAATATTAATTTAATAATTCAATATTCTCTGTCCTTTTTGCTTACATCCAAAAAGCTTCTGAGGATCACATTTCTTAAAATCGCAGTGTCTTCGGGTAACTAATAGGGGCGAAAAACAACTGCCTACTAAACTGGCGTCCACCCCTGCGTTAGCACTCACACTCCAGTAAGGTCAGGATGTTTAGCTCTGAGCCCGGAGGTCTCAAATTAGCCTCGGGGAGACGTTGTGACCGAAAGCTCATGCCTCAGCAGTAAGGAGAGACAAACATCAGGTCTCCGATGGCCGAGGTGGTTATGCGGCGACACGCAGTGGAATCCTTCAGATTCCGCCAATAATTCTGTCAATAAGGTTCGAACCCCCTCGTAGTACCTTTATTTTTTAACGATCCCGCCCACAACAATAGTAACATGCGAGAAGACCATCACGAGAGAGCCTACCTCTCAAAACCCAAAAAAAGATAAATGCAGGAACCCAGTCCTTTCGCCAAATCAGCGCAAGGCTCCCATGGAGTACAGGGTCCAAAGAGACGCTCAAAAAACGTACCATATGAAGGTTGTTAAAATCGTGTGTCCTTTTGGAAAACACCATAGTAGCACTTTTTTCTTCATTCAGGCACAGCCTGTTACTGTTCATCCAGTCTTGTAATCGCATCATTGGATTGCCAGACTGAAATACCTAAGAAACATGTAATATATTGCAGGAGATAAGCGTGAGCGAATCTCCTACTTTGATGACTCTCGTCGACTCTTCGGGTGCCTACTCGGCCGGAGGTGACAACCTCATCTGCCTGGGCTACGGAAGGCAGTTCGACCTCGCGTCCGAGCGGTCTGGGGAAGTCAACAGGTTGTTCCACCTCTCTGAAGGCATCAAACCGCATCTCGTCGCTGCTCTGGATCTGTACGAGGATGAGGAGCCAGAACTTCTTCTCTGCTACAATAGTAAGTTCCGTTGCTGACTAATTTAAAGTGTGTTAGCCCAATAAACTACATGCTGGGGAAAGGAAGATGGAATGACAACCCAGTTTACGAGGAAGAAACGAAATATATATATTTAGTAATGAAGGGAGTACCTACTCAGCAAGTGATAAGCACTGACAGAGAATTAGCAGACTATAAGGGACATAGAAAAACGGGACTTACAGATTGCCCAGACTTATCTAAATATCAGCTACAAACCTACCGAACAAACGAACCCTACTAACTAACAAACCCTCAGTATCCTCAACTAATCCAAGGGATTCCTTTGTAATCAACTAAGAAGGAATTGGTTTGTCGCCACCTAGGGAAATAGAGTCAATTCTGTGGGTACTAAGGGGGTTTTTGCGAACGCTGAACCCAAATTTGAGGTCAAAAATGAGGATTTCCGACCTATGCGCACAGCCTGATGTTTTTAGACATGGTAGTATTGTCAGTAAGTACGTAAAGTGTTAAAATAAAAATTGTACGACCACATAATAGAATACCTAATTTTAATGACGTGATTATGTAGGTATATGTACGTTTTATGTACAGAGGTATATTCATATTTTGTTCGACCTGCTGGTGCCGCTCAATTTTTTTCAGAAAATAGCCATTTGGCCCCACAATGTGGCCCTTCTTTCAAACATCAATTTTACCTCTTTGGAGATGGTTTTGTACTACATTAATTTCTTGGTTAAACCTCAACGTGGAGTTCGATACAGTCAACAACTCAATTCTGAAAATTTATGGGAAAGTTGGCTGTGCGCCTGATCTCCTCCGATTTATCATGAATACCTCGTAAGTATTTTTATTGAAGAGATTGTATTTTGGTTTGTACTCATTTCCAGATACCTGCCACTTTCAAAAGATTTCCGATCACAGTGCAAACGCCGAATTCGATTTTCATTGGAACTCAATACCCACTGCCATTGGTAAGAAGTTTTCCACTTTCTAAAATGTAGATAAGATACAATCATGATTTTGGGGAATTTGTCCACACTGACGAGTGAGCCTATCTTTCAAAATTGTTAATTCCTGTGTTTTGACTTCAGTGTGCGCTTTTCCTTACGTCCTGGCGTTCACGACCGATTCAATGGAAATCCGCCTCGTTATCAACGGGAATCTCGTTCAGACGATGGCTATGCCTAAACTTCGCCTCATTAGCTCGAAAGTAAGCTTGAAATAATTTAAAAAAAAAACTCATGGACGATCACAACTTGTTCGTACTAACTCAATAAGGTTATTTGGGAGGCCAGTGTTGCCAGCCTTGTCACACGACAGGTTGGTACTTCCTTTGATTGAGTAGTAACATTTGAATTCACCATTTTTTCCCCTAAAATTCGGTCTCGAAACGAGTTTTTGAATGAGTATTCTAGACCTACTACTTGTTAAAACTTCCTCTACTACCCAAGCGATGTAATTAACTGTTATTTACTATTTTTCAGAGTGATATTTTCTTTGCCACGACAGCCCCGGAATTTTTTGCCAGTAAACCAGATCGGCTGCAGATGGACATGAGGGAAACTAGTCTTTCACCCCCATCCTCCCCTCACTGTAAGCAGAACAAATTGAATAACAATGAGAGTAGGTACTACTTAGTCATGATACAGCAATAACCCCTTGCATGATTTTCGCTATGCAGTATGGTGAGAAAGGAGTGAACAATGTTAGACACCATACCCGTCTTTCCAGGTACTAAAAAAAACTGATACTACTAGTACTACCAGTACCTTCATTGTGGTCCTTGAAGACCTTGGCCGTAGATGACGTAAATAAAGACTCGCAGTACAGTTTGGTCTAAGGGCCAAAAAACCACATTGTTAGAAACGTTACGCTTGGATCAGTTTGGTTGGGAAAACTTACATGGACGAACCTCTAGATCGTTCTTGAGGAACGTTTCAGAACTACAGAGAGCAGGAGAAGGCAATTGAATCGGCGATGGACCTTAGATCACTTCGTGTGCGTGAAAAATGCAATTTTTGTCACTTGGATTACTACTGTGGCGGCCAAAGGCCTGGACATTCCTTTCCAATTCTGCCAGCCGTCACATTTTCTGCTGGTAGGATTCTCAGCAGATCATTATTATTGCGCACTGAGATCTGTAGATGGCACAGCACATTTAAAGTCCCTACACTGGTGATCCCAGTGCAGACAAACGTGCACTTCAGTAAGCTGTGCCTTTGGACTGGCTATTGGGCACTGGAGCACATTTGGGGTTCTCACTGGCTGCGGTTTTCAGCTTTGTCATCTGCGTCTGGGGCACGGCCAACCCAGTCATTGGTCCCCGGCTCTGCTACAGCAGTCCAGTGGCTACTCTTTACTTTCTCCCTTCAAATTTCGTGAGGAAGATGTATTGTGGCTGCCAACGGCTTGGACGTTCCTTCCCGAGTCTGACAGCTGTCACATTTTCTGCTGGTAGGATTCCCAGCAGATCATTATTATTGTGCACTAAAATCTGTAGATGACATAGCATCTTCGCCTACAGTCTCTACGCCACTTTGTCACGCTACTAAAACCCCCCGCTATGTAAAGGCATTGGGCTTCAGGCATTGCCAGAAAAGAAGCTGATACGCACTCAAAATGTTTGAGACAGACTTAGCGAGTGATAGCGCAACAAGCTTCCACAAAACAAATTTTTCAGTACATATTACGAAAAAACTAGCGAAAATTGAGTTTTGAGCACCTACTTGTCTCAATGAGGGCTGTCGTTTTTAGCACCCTCTGTATTGTTTTGTACAAACTACCGCTGATAGACCGTGCAAACCATCTTGAATCCTTTGAATTTGGCATACTTCAATCGGCCAAACATCATCCCGACTGTAATGAAGTAATCAGCCAGTAACTTTCCATTAGCCTAAACAGAGTAGAATGCATGTCAGAACCCGCTTTACGGTATAGTGTTCTTCCCCAAACGAAAATCGATTTTTGCCTAGCTAGAAAGGGCTTTTGAACACCTGCTTCTAGGAAACCTGGCTGTATCCAAATCAGAAACTAACTCGATCAAGCACTATGATTTGGCATTGGCTGATTATTGCGAAATGCAGTCTGGATTTCATTTAATGAAAGAGTTTTACCTAACATCTCTGTCTTCTATATATTTCCTGTTGACAGGGTTGTTACAGGTCAGAAAAGTAAGAAAAGTCAAGATTTTAAATTGGGTCAGGAAATTCATTATGCTGAGTCAAATTTAAATTGGCCTACCACTGAATCGCAAAAAACAACGAGAAAGAGGACAAATCAGCGTTTTTAGGTTACTCTACCCCTTAGCGGATCTTTACCTACATTATGAGTAGAGGTAAGGAGGGGTCTTGAAAGTGTAAAACGTTGACATTATTACCCAAAACCCTTCCAAAACTCTTATAGTAACTCTTTTCTTTGAACGAAATCTGCTTTACTGGAGCTTACTGACTTAAGCTAAAGCTTCCGACTGATTCATTCATCTGTTCATTCCGGTCTTTATTGATCGCCTCCTGACCATTAGGAGATAGTTCGACTGCCTCCCGAGCCCACGACTACATAATTACGATTGCCTCCTGAGAGGTTGGAGCCTGAATTACGATAGCCACCCAAATAATAAGGGAGTTATGAAAATGACCTGTGATAATGGAAGAAGCATGCATTTATTTCGTCACAAAAACGTCGTCATGAGATCTAATACTAATAAAAAACAGTCAGATCATTTAATAATGATTAATTTTACGCCATTCAACCCCGAAGCGTAACAACGAACATTTCATCTTAACAACAAATACATACAAACACAACCTCCTGGTTTCCCTAACACTCGAAGGTGCGATATTTTCTCCCTAACGCATTTTTTATGTCGTGACGGGGAAAAAATTAAACCGTCCTGTTAATCATTATTAAATGATAAAATAGTAAATAATAAATACAGTAGTGATGATACGGATAATAGTCATAGGAAGAATCAAATTATTATTGTTTGTTGCTGTCGAAAATATTTGCAAATTTTGCAGATAGGCACCAATCTCACAAACTTGTAGAGAGTGACGTCAGGATGGTTCATAATTTTGGTAATCCACTTCAATCGTTTCCGCGTGTTGTCGTATGGACTGCATCCAAGGGATTGAGTTTACAGTAATCTTCAATTTGTACAAATACTCAGCATAGTCGATCGTGCGTGCGTCGTCATGAGGTCTCGTCGGGTAACCATTCGCTGAAAACGTTTCCCCCTCTAATGTTGGCATCAAAAACTGACGCACAGGTCATTTTTCAAACTTCCTTATTCTTCGGGTGGCTATCATTATTCGGGACCCGACCTCTCAGGAGGCAATCGTAATTACGTAGTCGTAGGCTCGGGAGGCAGTCGTAAATATGTAGTCGTGGGATCGGGAGGCAATCGATAAATATTTCCTTCACTTTCTCTTTTCTTTCTCAATTCACGGTCGCCCGTTCATTCATTATTTCACTGATGAATGTCAGGAAATATTTTTGTCAGGAAATGTAGAAAGAATTTGGATCTTGTAACAACCCTGGTTGAATAACTTTCTAGTTTTCACGATTACTCAAACGAAATGCTCACTAGTGTCCTTCTTTTCATCAGCCATCTCCCCAGAAGTGAGGCCTTTCCGCCTGTACAGGATTCCTCTTGGCTCCTTGTCGGGCAGCGTTGGCAACTCGGATGGACGCTGCCCCACCCCGTCGCCAGACCCTGCAGCTTCAAGCACTGATTCTACTACTCCATCTCCATCACCTAAACTCCTTCAGGTGAGCTCTTTTTCAAAATTAAGCAAAAAGTTATGGCTTTCATGTCGTAACAAGTTGGAATTAGAGGTGGGTAAGGGCCAGTTTCACCAACAAATCTTAACCACGGTTAAGATTAATAATTGATTTACCGAATCAGAGATTTGAGACGTTGATTTAGGAAAATGGGTTTGACGAGTATACATGATCAACGATTAAAAAGATTTCATAAAACGTTGTTTTAATAAATCGTCGATTTCACTTTTAAACGTTGATTTAACGGTATCTTGGAGGCATTTGCTCGCTACCGCAACCTGGAATAATCGATATTTCTTTTGTCTTGCAGGAACCACCAAGAGGGATATCTCGAAGCTGCTCCTCCTCCCCGACCCCACCACCGTTCATCGGACCAACGAAATGAACCGGCTGAAGAGACCCTCCACTTCTTGTAAACCCTGCCATGTCTGTAGACCTTCCATCTCCCTGCCTCCTGCTATGAAGGCCACGAGGTTCTGTGCTCATTGGATTTCAAGTTTTCCTGTACCTCTTTTGCTGAACTGGAGGGCTCGGTTAATAACGGGCGTTGCATACATAATCAAATGTCCATGATGTCAAACGCCCACAACAAACGCTCGAGGTACAATCATGTCACATCCGATCCTTAATTTGATGCTGGTTAAGTGGTTTTTTAGTTGGTGGATCTGAGGCTGTGGAAATTTGTTGCTGCACGGATAGTTTGTCCGCTAGAGACTGAGGATCGTACGTGTCCTGCAAATAGCAGCTTATGGCTGTTGATAGGTATTTCGACGTAAGCGGACAATGGGCTACACGTGATCGGAATTCCCTGTCTGCGATATGCTGAAACAACTGAATAACAGCCTGATGGAGCTTTGTTGGGCACTACATTTCTGCTAGTATGAGTACATTTCTACCTGCAATACTCGCTGTCTGAGTGCATCCATCATCTTCTGCTGTGGCTCTACGGCCATCTCAGAGTACTTTCTTTGTGTGACAAAAGTCTCGTCAATAGTAGCAGTGAATCTTTTGACTTGTCCACTCCTTCATAATGGGGTATTCCAGCCGGTCAAAAAATTAGATGATTTTTGCAATTTCTCAGTTCAAGTAACTCCGAGGAGAACATATAGTGTGGGGGAAGGTGATAATGGGCAATGGGGAATTACAGTATGTCGTAATTTTGCATTTTGACTTCAAATTTGGATTCAAAATGTGCATTAGGTTGGCTGTAGAACGGGTGAGAAGATCGTGCGTGATGTCATCTGTTCAGAGGAGCGAAGGGTGCCCCAGGTGGGCTTAGGGTGGGTGACGTCATCTGTATCTTTTTATGGCACTCGTTTTTGCTCACTTCCAATCATCGGATACCCCACATAATTATAGCAATTTTTTGGAATACTCGCACTGAAATCTTTCAGTTTAACGAATCACTTGTCAGAATCAGTCACCTCTTCATCATCATCACTCTGACGGGGTTGTCCAGTTTGTAAGGCAAACAACAGCAATTGTCCCCTTGATGTGAAGAAGGGATTCTAAAATATACAGATAAAAAGTTCCATTCATGCAGCATGAGTTGATGAGCGAATTTCCGAAGAATAATTTTAACCGATTTGGTGGGTGTTTTTTATAGGAAATTTCACACTGATTCCGAATCTGCCTTATTATGTTCCTATGTTTAAGATAGTAATACACATCAAAAACCTCAGAAAACACGTTTTTTTTTTAACGATTTTTGACTCTAAATGTTCAAAATTTGAC
>JAEMON010000006.1:26955142-26966198 GCA_030264115.1 Lygus lineolaris
GAGGTTGATAATTATATCCGAATTGAAACACGATTCTATTAGTAATATCTACTGCGCATGCGCAATTTCGAAATGAGTTTCATTGCCATAACTCCGGAACTACTCGACCAATTCTGGTGAAATTTTCAGAGATTGTCGGTGGTAGCCCCTACTCATTTCCCTCTTAATTTAATAGCCATCGAACCATTAGTAGCGTGTGCGCATGCGCTAACGTAAATTTCCTGAAACTAAGATTTCTAAGTCCCTAATTAATTGACCTATTTCGCTCAAATTTGCAGGGTAGTTTTCTGCTGACTCCAAGACAATATTATTACCTATGAATTTCGCATCAATTGGATAAGTGATTGGAAGTGAACTCCAAAACTATTCAACCAATTTCGTTGAAATGTTCACTAACTGATTCTATACGTCAATGTTACAAAAGTGAGGAAGCTATACTGCCCACCCAACTTGGCAGACGTTTTTTTAGATCTACGCAGATTTGATTTTATTATCAATTTTTTAAACTTAGTCTTAAGTAAGTGTACAATGCAGAGGAAATTATTTGACAAGTACTCTTGCAAATTCTACCTACCTGATCTCGATTACTTACCGACACATTGTTTTGTTATGCTCTTGTCAAATTGCAGTTTACTTGTCCTATTGTATAATCTTGTCCTATTGTTATCATCAAGTTATTATATTTTTATCTAGTTTTTCGCTATTTACCATTTTATATATATATTTTTTTTTTTTCAACGACGCAATATACATATTTGTATTGCTGCCAATAAAAATGAATTGAATTGAATTGTACTTAGATGAAGCTATAATATCCAGCCAACTTGTAACTAATAACCGTTGTACATGGCAATTTCGTATTCGTACCTGAAATAAGATTCCCCTGTTGTGAAAGGGGAAACATAAAATAAAATCAACCAAATCCATATCCCCTCGCCCTCTTTCTTTTCCTCTTCCTTTTTACGCTCTTTCTTTCCTTCCCTCCCCCCCTCCTTCAAGCTTCACAGAGCGGGGTGTATTTCGATAACCGGGCCATATCTGCGCGATTTCATCACCGATATTCACGTGATTTGAATTCACTAACTAGAACATTTTGATCGTTAATAAAGCGCTAGCCACATTTCAACTTTCCTGACGTATAGGTAGGTAAATACTTATCAAGATTTCAGTACCTTATAAAGTTATTCCATTCAGAATTATAGAGTCAGTGTGCGCATTTGTGTCAGCCGAGAGGACCGTCAATTCAGAAAACGGAAAAACAGAAGCTCAGTTTGGGTGCTAAAGACAATTTTAGTATCTATTTAACACCAAGATGGTATGCTATACAAGCATAGTGGAGGCTCGTAACCTTCATAGTTTATTATTTGTATATTTGTATTTAACGGAAAAAATTATTTTTTAAACAACGTTGACATAAGATTAGCAAAATATTCTTGTCTCTTCAGAAAATAGCAACACGATCGTGAACTTATTGTTCAAATATTTTTGAATACGATGAAGCAATCTATGCCAATCCTACTTTCTTTTTGAAAATGAAATCTCAAATCCGAAATCTAAATTTCATACAGATGTGCTGAAAATTTGAAATTTTGCAACTAACATAATTTGTTCATACAATTGAACTAATTAACATAATTTTTCTGCATATTTGGATCCTAATCATTTGAAAATTGATTGAAACGTTATTTTAGTCAAGGTTTTACCAAATGTGTGGTTTTGTGGTACATATTATGTTTATGCTCATTATCTGGTTGTTTTGTGTCCAATTTTCGATTTACGATCATCTTGCTAAGAAAGGATAAAATCAAGTACTTGCTATTTACCTACCTCAAATGTCTACATTCCAAGTGTTTCAGCACTATCATGAAATTTTGATTTTGGATTTAAGGCGTACTATTTTCTTTTGAAACGGCTGAGGTACGTGGAGGGGTTGTTTGTCTGTATCAAATTCCAACAATCCACGGCAGAGCGAGATTCTATCACGAGAAATCTCATTTTTAGTTGACCGTAGCTGCGTTACTGTTAATTATTCAAACAGCAATGGGAGATGAACCAGACTTACTGAAGGGTATCAATATCCACTCCTTGGAGCAGATAAAAAATGAGCTTTTAGCCTCAAACCGTCTGCTTCTGGGGAACGGAACGTCCCGAGAATTTTATTACGATGAAGACATCATAGACAGAAAACTCAAGGAGGAAATGAAGAACATGACTATCAAAGTCCTCGCAAAACAGGTCAGTAACTGGTTGAAATTGGCCGCGCAAACAAAATGTACATACCTTCACCATAGTCTGTTTCACCATGAACTGTTTCCACTTATTCCACGTGATATTTACACCCCTATGTATACATAATGCTATACATATTTTTGGTTCATGGCTGCTCTAGAGAGTAGTAAGGTCTGAATACAAGACCCGTTTTCGCACATCACGTACAACTCATATTGCACCTTTTTGGAAAGCTGGAGACCATCCAACTGAGAAAGTAAAAAACATCTGGTGCGAGGCTTCACACTACTTTCCTCAGCTGTATTTGGCCCTCAATCTATTTTTGTGGAGATGAGGGGTATGGGAACTTGTTTCTACTTGTTAAACGAGCAAGTCCTATGAATTTCATCAAAAACGTTACAGCAGTTTGGGAGGAAAGCTAAAAAATGGGCTAAAAATGACGTTTTTCACCCAAGTGGAATATTTTCTCCCCCTAATAATTGACCTGAAGGGCTGAAATTAGAAGGGTCTCATCCTCAAACATACGTAGAAACCAATCCTCGAAATCGGAATTTTTTCATCATTTTCGTAGCGCCCGCAACCGAATACATAGGATACACATTCGTACATACATAGGACATACATACACTTTTCCAAAACGTGGATAAAATTGATCAGATGTCGATTTGGATCAGTTAAAGGTGGTGTTTCAGAAATTGGGTTTTCTGCTAATTGCAATACTTTCCATTCACCTTCAGGTGGGCTGAGGAAAGTAAAAATAGCCATACGCAGAGCCCCTTATCAATAGCGGAACTAGCACTTTAGGTTTAATACCGTTTATGTCATGCCTAATTGTCGGTCAGGTACGCACGAATTTGATATAAATCTGACTTTGAGAAATCATAATTTCTTTCTATCTTTAAATTGTATTGTAATTTTGATCTTATTGTGTTCTCCAGGCAGTTCTGAATTAAAAATGAGAGGGAAGTACCCAATCAAAGTTCTATGTTCACAACCAATTGGGAAGTATATCATCGAGTTCAATCTTGCCCCAGAGTCATGTGCTACTATACCTACTGCCCATCCAACTTGCAGTCATTTTCAGTAACGAGGAAGTTAAGATGTTGGTTAGGCAAAAACCCGCAAGACCGAGCTGTCATGAAGGTGGGGTAGACCTTGAGCGCCGCACAGTGGGGCGGATCTGGAAAAAACTCAGCTCCGCTCCACATTTATAGGAAATTTTGCGCTGACTCCGAATATACCCCATGTTACTATGCCTAATATAGCGAATTAACTGCGTAAACATGAAGAAACCTAGAAAATTCACGTTTTTGACCATTTTAAATGCCCAAAATCATTTTTGTATGGAAGGAAAGTTGAAGACCTGAAACTCCTGCGTCGAATGAGACCAACGCTGGCTCACCAACTAAGTACCCATAATTGTTGGTGATTTTTCAAAGTTTTCCGTTTTCTCAACTTTTTTCGTGTTCTCGAATGAAAAAGGAAAACTAAAAAAAAAAAAATCATGGTTACTGTGTTTGTGATCTGGCATTGGTCTCATTCGACGTAGAAGTCTCAGGTCTTTAACTTTTCTTTTATGTAAAAATAATTTTGGGAAGTTTCAATGGTCAAAAACGTCAATTTTCTAGGTTTTTTTATGTTTACGCAGTTAATTCGCCATTTTAGTTAGGTATAGGAACATGGGGTATATTCGGAATCAGCGCAAAATTTCCTATAAATGTGGAACGGAGCTTACTTTTTGCCGGAAAATGACCATTTTGCCCCACTGTGCGCCGTCTCATTTGGCCTTTGAATTATAACCCAAGGTCAGAGGGCACTGCGCAAGACCTACTGTTCCTTGCGGCTCCATACGAAAATCCTCCTTCAAGACTAATCGGTCTTGCATGTTTTGGCACAGCTTCCCCATTTCTCTCCTCCAATAGAGCAGCAAGATTGGGTCAATATTAATCAATAAATTAGGTATTCATGTCGAACCTTTCCATGTCCTTCATTACAGATGTTTCCCTTCGTCTGCATCGAAGACCTTCAAGACGGGCAGCACAAGCTTTCTGGCTTTGTAGGAGACATATGGCACACGTTGGAAGAACACCTTGGATTCAAGTATAAAGTTTTCAACGAAGCCTACTTCATTCTTATTTATTGTTTCGGAAAAAAATACGATAAAGCCCAAACCTAATGGTTTCTGAATAATAGACAAACATCCCTGCTTATAATTTTCAGGACCCAATTGGTTAAAGACTTGAAAACAGCGAGAGGGTGGGACGTATTCCTCAATCCAAGAGAGCTCAGTTTAAACAGGCTCGCACGATACAGCTACACCTTCCCGATCGTAAAAATTTGGTTAGTTTTATCATCAATTACTTCATCATTCTGAAAGTAATTTTATTTTAAATTTTAAATGGTGGGTACCTACGTCTAATTGGATCATTGTATTAACTAGGGTGATGTGCATTGTGAAATATTGTAGTAACTGTCAATGATTCTTAAGTAGGTGAGACTTTCCGGTGGGCCTTAAAATTTGGTCATCCTAAATTATCGCAGTAATACCTTTATAACTGGAGGAATGAGCAGAAAAAGTAAACATTTTCGTTCATAGGCAATATTTAGGTACCTACACAGCTTTATTAGGCTTGACCTAACACGAGTTGTAATCTGAATTAAACCTCTCGTAAACCTGATTCAACCTTTCGCAAAATCATAAAATTTTAGTTCTTAAACTTGATTAATTTGTTGAAAATATAACTAACCCTCTGCCCGGAACATCTTCTTGTACCTCATTACAAGGAACACCGGTCATAATGACTGCTATAACCGGAAAATTCGTTATCTGGGAGTTTTCATACTAGTCAATCGATTTTTTCTCTCCAGAAACTGCATGGGGTGATTAACAACACATTAGTGAGTTTAAAAAACAACGCCTTACAATTTTTTTCAAATTCAAACATTAATGAAACTTGAAGAGATGGGAGACCAGTACAATGCATGGATGACAGGTGGATAACGGAAATTTTTTAGGATCTATTTTAGATTAATGTACCCGTACCTAAATAAAAATGACAGAATGTTAGGAATGGTACATAAATATGGTAGAATAAGATGATTTCTTGAAGAATCATGCTGCAAACAGATCACCCGTCATTTTGACTGGTATAAGAATCACGCTCTATACGGAATACCCGTTATTGTTCCACCGGGAACATCGGTCATAATGACTGGCTAGGTTACAAGAAAATGCAACTTATGGCCGAGTGACGAGTGCCAACAGCCTGCCAATACTCCCTCCATACTTGCGATGGTTCAACTGAAGATGTCACGGATTGTCAGCCCCCAGATGGTACCGTACCCGCCCCTGGCTAAGAAAATTTGAACGGTACCCGTCATAATGACGGATGTTCCGGGCAGAGGGCTAAATAAACTAGAAGCGATCAATTAGTATCATTTCTACTGTTTGATGCAAGGACCTAGAATAAAGGACTTTCCCTTTTCGGTCCATAATTAGACGGCTTCTCATCAAGGTAGTCCAGCGACTACTTAACCCACATGGGCCAAAAATCGATGTATGTTGTTATTGAAAAAATCAGAGAAAAATACATTTGTTGCACTAATGTATTCTAATAAACTTTTATACACTTGAAAAATCTTCAAATTTTCCAGTCTTCGGTAAATATTCAACTTTTATAAATATAGCTACTTCATTGACTTAGGTACTGAAAGTAGGTATAAATTATCACAATGAAATTATAGGAAGTGGATATCATAACGTGAGAGTTTTATCTAGTCAAACTTTCTCCTCCACATACTTCTAATATAATATAAATCTTCTAATATAATATAAATTGACGAGAACAATATTGACCAGGAAACACATAAATAAGTAATCCAAATTCTACTAAACGAAACTAATTAGTAGGTTGGTGGTTCAAATAAAGCATCGAAAGGTACTGTTTCAAAAAATGACTCAATTCAGTTTCTTTGAAGCAAAATGAACAACACTGGTCCTTTTTCTGCTTTCACCCTCAGTCGTGAGGACTTGTCTACATTCTCATGGTCGACACCGGTTTCAATTAATCAACATCCTCACCAGACGTCCTTAAAAACCAAAACAGACCATCCGTTCTCAATTTTAAACAATACAATAGAATACCCACCAATTAAATACTAACTTACGGACACACAAGTATAGTCAGTTAAGCCATCAAACAGAATAAGGAATCAGGTAAACCTTTCGCAAATTGAATTAAACCTTTTTGTTAATCATTGTTATTTTCAAAGGGTTTAATCATTCAATTTGCGAAAGGTTTAATTGATTCTGTGAAAGGTTGAATTCCGTTTGCGGAAGGTTGAATTCAATTCGAAGAATATTTAATCAAGATTCCGAATGCTAGATTACAATAATAATGAGGATAATGTCGGAAATTGAAATACTGGAAACTGCCTTTTGTCACAGGTATCACTTATTTGCCAGAGGAAGGCCATCAAGTGGTAGTTCCGTAGCTTACATTCACATTTTCGACAAGAACTTATGGGCTGTTATATTTATTGGGATACTCGTCCTATCTGCGTCTCTGTGGGGAGCGTGGAGAGTCAGGTGAGCCCAAATATCACTTTTCAGTATGGAGAAACCAACTTTCTTTACTCTTCGGTAACTTCCCATTTCTAAGTTTTTTGTTGCAGGAAATTGCATTTTGACAAACACGTGAATCAACCTGAACGAGGCCCTGATGTGAACTATTCAACGTGCATTTTGAGTGTTTTTGGCTGCATGATCAACCAAGGTTAGATAACCACAGCTATCAAACTAGCTAAGTAGGAAGGTAGTTTTTACCCAAGTTCAGGGGCATAGGGCAGCCACCAAAATGAAAAGTAGGTACTCTGCCAACTGGAACTGGCACATATTGCTTCCACGCGCCCAAGGAAAGGAAAATAGGCAAGCGCACATAACATGGAAAGTTTGAACAAAATCAGACATTTACACTGAAAGAAGTTCATGTTGAAAGTTGTGAGTTATTACGGCTTTAACAAAGAAATTTAGTGAATTCCACGTTAGCGCATGCGTACAGTCTGCCGATCATTCAATCATGACGAAATTTTTGAATAAATACGTACGCCTAACATAGCAGTCTGTTTACTGGTTCTAATGCCTTGATTCAAGGAAATGATGATGATCATTTCATGAGAGTGACGAATGGTTACGGTAGGTAGGTACCTACCTAAATACGGAAATATTTCAAGTTTAAAGAAATTCAAAGACCAGTTTAATTTTGATCCTGCCTATTGTGTAGGTAATAAACCACCAACACACCCTACGTCGCCTACGTTTTTATTTGTGTTTCTTGTTATCTTCTTTCTTCAAAGGCTGATG
Source organism: Lygus lineolaris (assembly GCA_030264115.1). Lineage (NCBI taxonomy): Eukaryota > Metazoa > Arthropoda > Insecta > Hemiptera > Miridae > Lygus > Lygus lineolaris. Next base: position 26,962,734 of record JAEMON010000006.1, read on the forward strand.
ATGGCGTATTAACACTTTCAGTGCGTGAGCGCAAATTGAGTCAACCCTACCACCCTGAACCAAAAAATGATAAAACTGGTCTCACACTAAAATACGCGTATTTTAGCGAATTTTCGAAGAAAATGAAACTATTACAATGGCTTCAAAATTTTTGTAATGCAAATTTTTGAAAATTGTCTTCATGGAAATCCGTTTCAAACCATTCTAAAACGATTCCTGAAATTTAACACTTTTTCATTACATATCTTTATCTTTATTTTAATCTGTCACTCCAGACGATATCTGCCCAAGGGATCGAGATAAAAAATCCAAAAAAAATTTTTAAATGTCAATAATATCAAAAGAAAGGATGATTCGTTGGCCAGAATTTGTGGACTACTCCAAGGGGTCAAATTTTGAAAATTTAGCCAAAAACCGCTTAAAAAACGTGTTTTTTGAGGTTTTGGTGTGAATTAACATCCTAAACATAGAAACATATATGGTACATTCAGAATCAGCGTGAAATTTCCTATAAGAATCACCCACCAAATCATTCTTTGAAAATTCGCTCATCAACTCATGCTGCATGAATGGGACTTTTAGTTAACTATTCGGTGTTAGCTCCTGTGTATACTGGGTGACAGCCAGGGTCATACTGAATAGATCATGAAGAGAAACGGGCTTCCAAGCGATCGGGTAGGGAACTACGACTCCCTCCAAGACAGGTGTGGGGAGGGAGATGGGCGCTTAAGCTCCCCTCTGTACTGAATGTGTTAAATAGCGTCCGAACCGGCAAATAACAATAAGAAGCCATAATAATAACTATCATAGGTCTGTAAATTGATTACCTACTAGGTTCTTTCAGTCCTTATGCTGAGCAGGCAGGGAGGATGGGAAAACAGATCCGTTTGGTAACGACAACAACAACAAAATTATTATTAGGTAGATTGGATTTTTATTTCATCGTCGCTTCTCGAAAAACAATTATCAACGGGGGTACTAATAAGTGCTGAAACCCAGTCTAATTTATAGACATTTCAAGTTCAATAATGCCTTCTAGAAGTTTCTGACGATTTCTGCTGGTCACTCAGTCAGACGATGTCATCTAATAATCATCCAATAAAGTTCAGCACTATGGGAGTCCTGCATTTACCTCTGTTATCACGTCTTTGACCTCGAGGACAAGGTATGGATGGCATCGTGTAGGTTAAAGACATCATCTGAAGTCCGTCGTAAGTTCCCATCGTGGTTCCCATCATGAAGACCACAAACAAAACCACCAAAGTAACCTTCATGTTTGTGCACAGACTAATTGGTCACTAACTGGGAAAACGTCTATGAAATATAGACGAATGATTTCATGGGTAGAGATAACCCCGATGACCGATGATTATCGAGTCTATTAACAATGTTATGTTCATAACTGCCGTCTCAAAACCCCTGGCGGACGTCATGGGCGGATTTATGGGGATGCGCCGCACACTGGTCGGGATCCGGCAAAAACTAAGCTCCGCTCCAAATTAATAGAAAATTCTATTATTCTGATTCCGAATGTACCTAAAATAGCTAATCACCACCGCCGACATGAAAAAACCTAGAAAATTCACGTTTTTGAAAGGAGAGTTGAAGACCTGAGAGTTCTGAATCAAAGGAGACCAACCACCTCACCAACTAAGTAACGATGATTTTTGGTGATTTTTCAAAGTGTTCCGTTTTCTTGACTTTTTTCGTGCTCATAACTGAAAAAGGAAAACTTTGGAAAATCACCAAAAATCATGGGTGGTACCGAATTGGTGGGCTGGCGTTGGTCTCATTCGACTCAGAACCCTCAGGTCTTCAACTTTTCTTTTATACAAAAATAATTCTAGGCGGTCCCAATGGTCCATGCCGTGAATTTTCGAGGTTTTTTGAAGATTAGACAGTTAATTCGCTATTTTAGGTATAGGAACATGGGGTATTTCGGAATCAGTGCAAAATTTCCTATACATTTATAGCGGAGCTTAGTAGCCGGAATAAGACCATTTGACCACTGAGCGCCCGACCAGGATTTAACCCTTCTGTAGTCAAGGATTTAACCCTTGTATAGACAAGGATTTAACCCTTGTTTAGACCAGGATTTAACCCTTGGATTAACCGCCTGTGTAGACAATTTAAAACCCTTATGTGTGGACAAGAGTTGAATTGTGTAGTTTACAAAGGGATGTTTCAACCCGGTGTAGACCATTCAAATAGACCGTTTAAACTTGTCGATAAGTTAGACCGAAATAAATTGTAGGCAGTTTTAGACTGGAAGAAATTGTAGACAATTTAGACCGTTTAAACCCTTGTGTAGGCAGTCATTTAACCCTTGTGTGGACAAGGGTTAGATCAGTAAAACACCAAGGCGGAAGGCGCTTCTCGCTCTGGCCTTGTTCTTTGCGGTCTGGGTACCTACCAACACAATACCTAGTACCTAGCTACGCATAGGTATGTTTTTTGAAATTATGAAAGAGACACTAGATGTTCTGAATAACAGGAAGCCAATTCAAGACGGATAGAAGCACCTCCATACGCATCATAACTCTGATGTGCATCGTGCTGGGACTCATCATCACCACTTCCTTCTCAGCCCTCCTCATCTCACAATTGGCGACTGTAGACGAATCTTCGGGAGAAAAGCTGGATCTGGAATCCCTCGCCCAGACACCCAGAGGGAGGACTCTCTGCGTTGCTATTAACAGCTTCGCATACAGACGGATTATTACAAGTGCATATTTGAATTTACTAATAATTTCTTAAGACTTGAGGGATTCATGTACACCAACGCGAAAAAATCACGAACCGAAAGTTGCCGCTAATGAATTTGTCGCGGAGTCAACTGTTGGACTGCTCACACTAGCTCAAAAAATTCGCGATCGCTAACCTTATGTATTAATCAAAAAATTAAATCACATTCAAAACTGGAAAAAGTGAAAAAACAAAAATGTGTCATAAAACAAACAGAAACAGACAAAACTCGCCACCAATTAGGTACCTACCACAAATTACACAAAATTCTGAAAATTCTATAGAATCGGAATATTTGAGAAATACGTATATCAATGTGCAAGAGTAGGGGAAGGACGTGTACCTTGGGCAGCTTGTACCTTGGGCAACATTCTATTACTCAGTCCCTCAAAGAGAGAAAATTCGTTAGAACGCGGAAAATTATTTTTTTCATGATGGCACCACTGTTCTCGAAGATTGGCGTGAGTCAGGTGGGTTGTTGTGGCTGAGCGCTGAGCAGCATCAAGTTACAACCCCTTGTTTTGGCGGTTTGGGCTCCGTACATTGGGATTGCCCAGCAACCCTGTAAGTGGTTTTCTTGAATAGTATTGGATGATTTCGAAGCTGTTAAATATGGGCTTTATCCTAGGCCATCGCCCTTTTCGTTTTGTTTTCATGATTTGAATCGATAGGTGAATAGTTTTAAATCTAAAGGATTAGTTCCGCTAGTTATAAGAATAC
>JAEMON010000006.1:27013810-27029784 GCA_030264115.1 Lygus lineolaris
TAGTTTCCCCTACTGGTAGAAAAGTCTGAGCAAAGGTAAATATTCGGGAAAAAATCTCCTAAAATATCCCACGTTTTTATCGGCATCCAAAACGTACCTAATTTTCTCATGAGCATTGTAGGTAATCATTGTGAAAGCTTATAATATATTATGCCAGTTTTTGTGAATTTTTCAATTTGATTAATTTTTAATTAAGAATTTACGTACTGAAGGATTCTTCACTGCATTTTTCAACTCTTAAGCTGTAAGTATGGTTAAGGCGAGCTGTGGTGTGTTCGGTGGTGGATTTTCGAAGATTTGTGACTAAGTAGGTTTCTACGCGAAATCGTAAGAGAAAATGTGATCAAAAGTTGAAAACAATCGATCCCAATTAGTAAAGATGTGTTTTTCTAGGGGTATGGAAAAAACAAAATGTTTGATAGGGGGTTCTTTGCCACCCTGTGTGAATGTATGTTACGAACTTACCAGATAAGTGTTCCACACAATTATTGTCCATTTTGAGCGTTTTGATTTCGCACAGGTCACTCAACGTCGGGATGTTACTGAGGAAATTGAAACTCAGGTTGAGGTGTTCCAAAAAGTGGAGGTTGACGAGAAATTCGCAGCTTTTCAAGTTACAATACGACAGATTGAGAATCCTAATCCAGGGAGCATTGAGGAAGTAAATGTCGTTATTGCAAGGCTCCAGCTTGCAATAAGTCAGGGATAAGTCCACCAATTCTGCCCAGGCGAGCTTGTCACAGAAAACGGCTTCTATTCCAGAACAGAAACTACCAGAAAAGGACACCAATTGACTTTTTAAGTGGCTTTTCCATTTCAGTTTTTGGAGGTTGATTTGCTCCAATACCAAGGACTTCAAGTTGTGGAACACAGCGAGATCGATTGAATTGTCGTAAGAATAATAAGACCTTTGTCGTAGATGGACCGTTGGAACCCTGTTGACGATGTGGAGGAATCGATCCAATTTCGTCGGAACCCCGTAGCTGAAGAGTTTGTCAGCGAAATTGAAAGAAGCGTCGGTCTGAATGTTGAAAATGTTGTTCAAAGCCTCCAAGAGTGGAGGTTTCAGAGCCAATTCGACTGAACCACGCATCAAGTCGTCTGCCGCGATTGGGACCACTGCCAGGTCCACAATCTTCATCAGCTCCTTCAAAACGGCATCGTCGTTCATCTTTTCAAATAATAATATAACATCACTCAATAAAACATCCAAACTACTGACTTAGAAGCGACAGGTTCCCACACATAACATCCTCACTGTACTCCGTGACTGGAGATTAGGAACGAAGATGCCACTATCTCTCCCGCACAAACAATGAATTCCTTTGTCTTCCGCATAACATTTCACTATAGAACGACCTGATCATCCGCTCATCACGACTGAAAATGTCAAATAAGTACGACGCAAATACCAACAGACTCAACACACAAATATTTATTGCATTACGGATTACGATTACGCCATGACAGTAAAAACGCCCACTGAGTAACAGAGACAGATGTTTGCCTCAGTGTACAAACACAAAGCAGTTAAAATGCACACACAGGGTCAAAGTGCCCCCCGTTATCAGGTTCCGTCCAGTATGCGTCATAAATGCCCTGTAAGTACCCTACATTCACTAACAGAATCTACACTGACGGCTCCTAACTTCATAATGGCAATATTGCCGCAGCATATTTCTGTGTAACTCATAACACTACTCGTGTTGGTCTGAACAGGAACAGCAGCATATTCTACGGCGAACTGACTGCCATTTACATGGCCCTACAACATGCAGCCTCTATCTTGCCCGAATCCAATACCCCCATTCTCTCAGACTCTCAATCTGCTTACAATTTCTTTAAAATGTAAAATATGGGAATAATCCACCTTACATTATTCAAAACATCCTAAGATGCATAGCCCACATCACAACCAGCTCTCAAACAGCCATAGCTTTCCAATGGATTCCTACCCATGTTGGTTTGATTTTAAATTTTTGAGTTGATATGGCTGTTCGACGCTTCGCTGAACTATGCACTGTTGGGCTCCACGATAACATCCTGTTTGGCGACCACGTGGAATTTCTGAAGAAGAAGAGACTCGAAGAACTTATTGAGCAACACGATGGGGAGCTAATTTCCCATGGAGAGTGGACCCATCACATTCTGCCTTCTCCCACTGCCCCTCCCTGGTACTCGAACATACCAGGCACAGGTACATTTTTCACAAATGTAAATAGAATTCTCATTGGCCACGGTGCCAATGATGGACCCTTCAAGTTCTGTATGGACAGGACCAATCACCCTACCCCTTTCTGCACCACCTGTCAGGGAACACAGGAAATTGCCAGCATCGACCATTTACTAAATCACTGCATCAAATACACAGTTGAACGCAGAAAATTCAAAGAGGCAAATGGAATATCCTCCCTCTACATACAGGACCACATAAAAGCCAACCTAAACGTCGACTTCTCGAAGAAACTTAATGAGTTCGTTGAATCTAGTTCCATGAACATATGAACCTCATCTTACTGCACTCACTTGTGTCCGACATATCCAGAGGACAACGAAGCAGAGAATCACCACCACCACCAAATCAACGTACATTACATAGGTTTATTTATATTTATGTGACTTGGTGACTATACCACTATACTTATACTATAAGGACAAGACTACTACCTTTATTCATTGGTACCTACCTTAGTGAATAGAATAGGTAGTGTGGTTTTACGACCTCTAGGGAAAGGTATCATTCCTACTCCTATGCTTTTGCTGTGAATGCATTTCTGAATTTGACATGTCTGAATACGAACTTGCATCAAAAGGGTCCCTCAAGCTGAAGGGAGACGCTGGTATAAAGAAGTAAGTCTCACCTATCTGTTTTTTTTTTTCAACCTTGATCAAATAAATATTAATTTACTTAGTAGGTAAATGTCTCTAACAAATAAATATGCATGGGCATAGGGATTATTATGGTTGTTTATCATGGCTCTTGGATGGAATGAGTGAAATATTGTTTTTGAAGCGTCGAAGAAGAGTCTCCACCATTCTGCGGTTTTTAAGTTCCTGCTTACCTAGTAGTAGCTAAACTTTAGTTCAGTCTAGCTTGAGGCGGAGCAGGTAATATTCGAATATTTCTGCTGAGCAGAAACCTTTCCGCACACACTTGTGAATATTCAAATATTCCTTCTGCTCCAACTGGATTGTGTGCAACTTACCCTACTGATAAGAACTGGAATCCTGTTCCAACTGCTAGGGCATTCAATTTGAATTATTCTCACCAATGCGGAGGAGGAGGGGTAGGGGTGAGCTGAATGCAGGTTCATTCAACATTGAAAAAAGGTTCATTTCGAATATTTGACCTTGGGCAGCGACTGAGAATGTTCGAATACCTAAATATTTATAACCAAACTGAATATTATTTGAATCGCAAATGTCATTTTAGTTGGAACAAACATCTCTACTTTCACGTACCTACAGTTCGTATTCGATTTCCTTGATATGATACATAAGCACAGGGGCCTGAAAGCGAGGGGTCGGGGGCGGTGAAAAATTGAAGTTCATGGTTGATACATTACCAAAGTTGCTTCATAGTGTCCTACAAAACACAGAGAAGAGATAGTAAGCCAAATGAGTACCATCGTACCATGGCTATGCTGGTAACTTCGTCAGGATAGCCGAGTGGTTAGCTTCGTCGACTTTGTGAAGATTTCAAGAAGATGTTCTGAGTTCAAATCTAGGCTCCGATACATAATTTTTTGGTGTGGCTGCAGCCACCGGCTAGCTCGTATACTCACCGCCACCATCAGGCCGATCGAACAGGGGTTTCCTCCCTTTGTCCTATTTTTCATCTCTGTTAGTTTATGTTAGTAAGCGTATGGGTCCAGGCAGGGGCCTGAAAGCTAGGGGTCGGGGGTGACGTCAGAGTAGCAATTTCTGGTAGTGGGGAATAGAAGTTCATGGTGATGCTAAAGTGGCTTTATAGGGTCTAACAAAACACAGAGAAGAGATTGTTTTCCACACAATTACCTTGTGTGTACTGAAAACTTCTCAGCTCCAAAATTGTTCCCCTCAAGGCAACTGTCCGGGTAGCCGACTGATTAAAATTGCAGACTTTATGAAGATTCCAACGAGAAGTTCTTAGATTCGAAGTTCAAATCCAGGCTTCGACTCTTACTTTTTTGGCCTGGCCGCAGCCACCAGCTAGTCGATTCCTCGACACTAGGTGCAGGCTGATCGAACAAGGGTTACCCCCCCTCGCCCTTGCTTTCACCTCTGTTAGTTTATGTTACTCGGTGGTTCCAAGGTTCGAGTGCGTGAAGTTAGGGTTGGCATGCAAGTCTTGGAGTGAGTTTTGTTAAGAATCTACACTGAGCCTAACTGCTTAGTATTTTGCAAGCTGATTGCCCACAAGAGTACTGATACTGACTGGAACAAGTAGAACTGCTCCATGTGAACCAGGTTTGAATCAAAGGGTTTAGAAGGCTTAAATGCGCGCAGGTTTTGCACAGCTTATATCAGGTGCGGATATTGATCTGAGCACCTCCGATGATTCCTAAATTATACCTAAAAACGATGATTGGCGGGTCAATAAAGGACTTCAACCATTGGGAGGCCTTCTCATATCGTCATTTTTTGGAACAGGCCAATTCTATGCTTGGGTACTGATCACTGAAATCTCCCTATCATAAGGTGCTTTCTATCAGGGTTACCAACTGTTCGTAATGATCTTGGTATCGATTTTTGATCCATTTCACTGATAAACGGTACCTTGGAAGAAGGAGGCAATAAAGGCCAAACTGTCCCATCTTGAGGCATTATAATATCTATTCTAGTGTCGTATAATCCCATCTAACGGTAGGCGGTTGGCAACAGCCTTGAACATTGGCTCACTGGCCCGGGTTTAGTTTGTTTTGCTACGTATTGACCTACCTACCTATGAGTTTATTTCGAAAATGGACATTTAATATTGTAATTTACATCAATACGAACTTCCTGCAGTTGAAAATTGAGGACTGAGTATAATGCTTCGCGATGCAAGCCACCCTGTACCTCCGCTGAAACAGACTGTTTCAAGTATTGGCCGGATTAGTTTCGTAAATTTGCTGAACTGTAACTACCTGTTGTGGACGGGAAATCGTTAAATTATTAAGGTACTTCGAGGGGTTCGAACCTTATTGTCACATCGAAATCTGATGGATTCCACTGTGAGTTACCGCTTAGCGACCTCGGCCACCGAAGACCTGGTGTTTGTCTCTCATTTCTGCTGAAGGACGAGCTTTCGTTTACTACATCTCTCTGAGGCTAACTTGAGGCCTCTCAGACTCGAGGTAACGCTGAGCTGAACATCCTGACCTTACTGGAGTGTGAGTGCTGGTTCTCATGGTGCTGACGCAGGGGACGACGCCAGTTCAGTAGGCAGTTGTTTTTCGCTTCAAAGTGAAAGAGCCGAAAGGGGAAGGGGCCCGCATGGCAACCCCTATTAGTCACCTGGAGACACTGCGATTTTAAGAGATGTGATCCTGAGAAGCTTTTTGTGATATAAGCAGAAAGGAGAGAGAAATGAATTATTAATGAAATGAATGCAGTCGTGTGTGCCTTTTTGGGAGTCGGAGGATTGTTTCAACTATCGTGTCCTACCTGACTGTGCCACTTGTTGTGGACGGAAATCGTTAAATAATTAAGGTACTTCGAGGGGGTTCGATTCTTATTGTCACAGCGAAATCTGATGGATTCCACTGTGAGTCACTGCTTAGCGACCTCGGCCATCGAAGACTTGGTGTCTCTCATTTCTGCTAAAGGATGAGCTTTCGTTTACTACATACCTACACCAAGACGAGTGGCTTTGTGTATGTGCTATAAGTCAAAATTATTCTGTTTACCTTGCCTACTTTGCTGCAGTTCCACAAGAATTGGAATTTTCAGACCACTTCATATGTCAGATAGCTGCTACTAAGGAAGTAGGAATTCCAACTTCCTTGCCTACTAGCTATGTATCTCTATCCTTCTGGTAATTAGATGGCTGATGGACTCTTTCCTTTGTGTACTCCCTTTTGAAGTGGTCACCAGCCGCCGATGCCTTAAATAGCAGAACCCGACCCGACCTTCGCGCTGTAGTTTCTAGATTTTTTCATATCCGTTTATTAGGAGGCAGGTACGTATCTATCAATAAGTTTGCTCGCCTGAACAACAACCAAATATAAAGGTAGGTAATAAATATTATATTATTGTGAATCCTACACATATGCGAGCATGTACCTGTCAAATTGTTCATTATTTGTTATCTCTTAACTTTCTTGAAAAAATCTGTCTGGGAAATCTAGGAAAAATCATTTGGAATTCCCTGAAGTCACCCTGTTAGGGTTGGGATTTGAAGTATATGGGTTTAATAATGTTACTCTGGTACGTATATCAACTTACTAACCTGTCTGTGACACCCTTTATTAATCCATTAATTTATTTATTTAGGAAAAAGAAAAAGAAGGACAAGAAGGAAAAAAATGTCATTGAAGAGTATGTGAAAGAAGCCAAAAAACCCGAATTGCAACCAACTAAAGCTGAATTGGCCTTCCAGAAAATGCAAGAGAAAGTGGTAAGAAACCTCGTCTGAGCTAATTTGATATGGCTTATCCTTAATTCGAATGGGAACAAATCCGTTGCAAACTTGCAAAACAAAGACCATGGACGAATCGTAAAATCACACATCCCAAGAAGATATACGGTAAATATCGGAAATGCAAGCCCGCATTACATATAAGTCATGCAACAACCTAGTCAGCATCGCCAAGCGCCTGGTATCGCACAAATCTAGCGATCCCCCGGCCAACCCATTTCAGCGGGGCTCCCCTCCCTCCTTGGTGATGCATCCATTCATTATTAGATGGAAAATCTAGGGGTGGGGCTGATTTGAAGGTACGGCTATACCCCAGGTGGATATTGTATTGGCTTTTGTATCATCCATGCACCTCCCTTCTGCCCTTCCTCAGCAATCCTTGGCGTACACCCCCCTGCCGCTCCTACCACCTTTCTGCCCACCACCCTCTTCTGCATCTACCTTCTCCCGCCTCACCCTCCCTCAAGAGTACAGGGACATCCGGGACCTACGCTACTAGCGTAGTAGCGAAGGTCCCCAGTCATCTCGACTTCACTCATCCTTGCAACATTTCTGGAATGCGCTCCACGCTCCGTCACTTCCTATTCTGTCCCTTCATGTTGATAGATATATAGGAACCTACATAGGTACCTATGTTAGTGAGTAGCAGGCTGGTTTTCTGCCCCAAAAAGCTTGGGGTATTGCCAATACCTGCGATATCCCTGACCCTTCGCCACTGCGGTGAAAGCTAAGCCTGAGAACTCGAGAAGCGTTCTGATTGGTCGACGGCCTCGAGCAAAGTTGGGGCCCCTTCTCAGAGATCGCAGCACGGGCGTGTGCTCCTATAGGTGAGTGATCTTCTCTTGTTTGTTTGTCTCAATCTTCGTCATGAGAGACGGTAAACGCACCGGATGGATCATTAAAAACAACGTGTAGCATCCATGCCGATCACAGATACAAATAAAATATTATGGGGAAGTATTGTGGAAATTAATTTACCTTTAAAATTACAATAATACTATTGCAATAATTAAAGGAACAAACATTAGTTGATATAATTCAAAAACATATTATAATTCAAGGTTTTTTATGCCAGCTTTGAAGTGCGCAGTGCGGCCATTTTGCGTTTGTTTTACTATTTTATTTTCCTTCCCAGGGAAGTTCCCTGTTGTAACGTACATGGATGGTTCGGCTGTTTTTGCTACCCAAATTCCCTTTTTTCGTTGAAATTATCATCTCTATAGATTAATCCAGACGTGAAGGACTTGAATGGTGAATGTGGGAACCTCCACGGTAAGTCAAATTACAAAATCTAATCCTACTGATCTACCTATCTGTTGTTCAAAGTCAAGAGTTGTAATGTAAGTGAACACGGGATCGCCGTCATTTATGTAGGTAGGTTGATGATTTGAGGTTTCTGGAGAAACATTTCAAATGTTATGTAGGTCCTGTGTTCGATTGATTTATTTGTGATTCCTTGATTCACAGGGTTTCCGGGTCGATTCAACTTATCTCTGGTATCTATCTATCTCGGACTCGAAGATCCAGCTTTGTTCATCCACCATCTTGCCTGATCCCTGGTCGACTCGACTTGTTGCTTGTGGTTTGGAAAAGTTTATTATTTGATTGTACTTACTTACATCAATTCACAAGTATTATCTTTGTATTTAATAATAATCAAATGGACTGTTCAATTAGGTATTATGAAAATAAATCTGATCGAATTCGAACTGTTTAATTTAATCCTACCTGTCAGGACATCAGTATTATTTTTCTCTTTGGTTTTCCATCTCATTGAAAATCAAACTCATTTACTACCAAGTAGTGTACTTACAACTGAAGAAAGCAAATATTGAAGTCAACTGAGAATGAGTTTGGTTTTCAAGTTAGGAATAGGTAGGGTTGAAAAAAAAAAACAATAAAATTGAGAGAACCGAACCGGGACCAGCAGAAAAGGGCGTTTCGAATTTCCCGCCATTTTTAGTTCCTTTGGTGCTTTAGTTCTGTGCTAGCGTGCATTGTGGATATTAGACGTATAGCATCCACACTTGCCGAACATTTTAACGTTAGCTTTCTTCTCTGTTAAGTTGTCTCCGTTACTCTGTGCCCTTCGCGGATGATAACACCATACATGAAATAACAGAACCACGAGAGAACTGTAATCTGGATCTGAAAATAGTTTAAAAACACGAGCTTTGGAGACCAGTTTTCAAAAACTTTCCGGGGTTGGACCCCCTGCAGTAAGTAACCTTGAGGTTTGTTTCAACTGACCGTGCAATTCGAATATATATTCGTATATTTGGCTGCGCAGAACCCTCTGCGCACAATGTTCGAATATATTAGAATATTTGTTTGTTCCATCCTGGTTTTGTGTGCAACTTACCTGATAAGAACTTGTACACTCACTATTCCAACTGACTGCGCTATACGAATATATTCTAATATTTCCAACCGTGCAACGGAGGATTGGCATAGTGAATACAGGGAAACCTCCTGCAACCTCCCTACATTTGGTGCGAAAAGCGTAGGGTGGAGAGGGGCGGGTATGGGTGGCTGGTGCTCTCTCGCCAATCAAAGCCTTTTTCGTGGCGGACGTTTTGCATATTTTTCCGCTTTCCAACCGAACGAAAAGAATATTCGAATATCTTCAACCCGCTCACATTGACCTTGAAACGACTTTCGTCCTTTTCGAATATAATGTGATCGTACATATTATTTCAGTTAGAACAAACCTGTGGCGATGCCCCCCCCCCTTTCCCTCTCACCGCGAAATTGTAAACCATAGGTTTGTTCAACCATTTGCAACCACGTTTAGGCGTTCGCAGTGACTTCTGATCGTTTCTGACGGTTCATAGTATCCATGCTAGTCCATTCGCAGTGTCCTGCAAATTGGTTTGAACCTAGTTTTGGATCACTAGTTCGGTCAGAAGAATATTCGCTTGCAGCTTCTGACGGTTTGAAAACAAGTGTTGGTTGCTCATGCGCTCTTTACTAGTTTTCATTCCACCACTTTTCCAGCCACTCCACCACCAGTTTTCATTTCGCTACTTCCAACCACTTGTGAATGACACTGCGAACAAACCTTATTATACGCCACTGGAAGTTATAATGGGTGGCCACACACTCGTCCTGCAATTTAGGTGGAACATCTATTTCCGATGTTATTGCTGTTATTCTACGATATCGAACATCGATGGTATCACTCCAATATCATCTATGAACATAAATGTCAGAATTATCAATTTTGATGGTTCGTAAATTATAGAAAAGCAAGCTAATTTAAGCCGAAATATCAGAAGAGTAACTCTGACTGAGGAACCTAGCTTGGTGAAAGCTAGAAAACATAGCATTTCCTAACCTAGTTGGATATTTTCCAAATCACATTGGACATTTTCCTAATCAAATTGGACATTGAAAAATTTTGTAATTTTTTGCTCTATAGTACAGTCAGTAAACGTCCCAGCAGTGGGCCCGGGGGGGGGGGGGGGGGGGGGGGGGGGGGGGGGGGGGGGGGGGGTCAGGCTTGCATTAATTCCATGAAAAGCTTTCTTTTCCTAGGATTGTTAAAACGGGACTGTCCACTGGATAGTTAGTAGAGTTAGGTCTACCTATCTCTGTTAACTCTACTAACTCTACCTATCTTTGTTAACTCTACCTAACTAGACCAAACTCTAGCTAACTCGACATAACTCTACCTACCTCTAGTAACTGAGTTAGGTAGAGTTAGTTCCAGTTAGTAGTGTTTAGGTAGGGACAGTATAGTTTGGTAGAGTTAGTGGAGTTGGGAAGAGTTACTTAGGAAGATTTATTTAGAGTTAGGTGGAGTTATGTAGAGTTAGTAGAGTTGGGCTGAGTTAGTGGAGTTCTGTAGATTTAGTAGAGATAGGTAAAGTTAGTAGAGTTGGGTAGAGTTAGGTAGTTTGATCCACAAATATTCTTACTAGTATTTTGTTTCTTTTAATTGATAGGTACCTGGGTGTACCTCCTATAAACTAGTTTGTTCAAGTTTCAACAAGTTTTGCACGAACAAATTATTTATTTGCTATAAAAAATACGACATTCTATAATAAGTAGATAAAATATAATAATCTCTTTCGTGTAGCTCCTGAAAAAATTGGTAACCACCCTTCGTCTCATCCTCGTCTTCTCATTTTTACCCGTCATTCTTCTTTTCTCAGGAAATGGAGAGGATAATGAAAAAAGCTTCCATGACCCACAAACAGCGAGTGGAGGAGTTCAACAAACACCTGGACAGTCTCACTGAGCACTTTGACATCCCTAAAGTCAGCTGGACCAAATGATTCTGGAATCGAACGTTCTTCTTGGTTTTTCTACGGAGATCATTCTATGCTTTCTTTTCATTTCAGATTTTGAGTTAGCGATTGTCCTCATATCTCGTACTTATTTAATTTTAACTTACCTACAAATCTCCATCCAAAGTAGGAGAGTTGAATTGGGAAAGTTTCTATTAATACAAGAATGTATAATATTTTCTTTCTAAAAAGCTACAAAAATACATTGTTTTTTGAACCAATACACTGCGTTCTATAATACCTTAAATTTAGTACCATTCGATACTGTTTAAAAAAATGTAGGTAGGTACCTACTATTTTCTCAATTAAACTCGAAAAATTCATTTTTTCGACGATATCCTACTAGTCCAGGAGCCAGCTATGTAATTCGGTCATAAGCATAGGAGAATGTTTGGATATGGAACATGGTAGAGCTTGCCCAGAGAAATACTATGCTGGTAGTCTGCCAGCTCAAAGCCGCTGGAATCAGAAATGGCGGCCATTTGAAATTGCCAAAATTGCCGAAAATCGTAAGTTCTCCAGAATTGCTGAAATTCGAACTGGTGTTGGTTCTAGGTACCTACTTAGATTAAGGAAAAATCGGTTCATTCGTCTTCTAGTCATGAATAATTCCAAAAGTTCTGAAGTAGTTTCATTTTTTGTGGAAAGACGGCAAATTTTTAAGCGACGTCTGCTAGCGGTTTTCAGCGGGCTAGACGCGGCAGACTAGGCTCGTTCGTTCTCTATCGACGAGCAGTTTCAATGACCGAAATATCATGAATTCTCATCTAGTTTCATTTTCGAGGTAAAAATTACAGTTTTTCAAGTGACGTCATCCAGTACTTTCAGCAGGTTAGAGGTGTCAGTCATGGCCCATATTTCTCCTGATGGTAAGTACTCCCAGTGACCATAACGTCATCAGTTCTGAACGTTGTTTCATTTTCACATAAAAAATACAATTTTTTCAAAAGCGTCTGCAGAGTGGGGATGGCAGACTTATTTTTCCTTAATCTAAGTACGTGGAACTAACTCCAGTTCGAATTTCAGCAATTATGGAGAACTTACGATTTGGGCAATTTCAAACGGCCGCCATTTCTGATTCCAGCGGCTTTGAGCTGGCAGACTACCGGCATAATATTTCTCTGGGCAATCTCTACCAAGTTCCATAACATTCAAACATTCTCCTAAGCTTATGACCGAATTTCATAGCTAGCCCCTGGACTATACCAAATTACTTCTCTGTGGGAATTGTAGAGGGGGACCAACCTATGAATACAATTCGTAGGTAGATAGCTATAACGTGAGTTGTAATTCACGAGAATATCATCATAATCCCTCGAGGCATTGAGAAAATACCGATAAAGGACATTTTGTTGTAGGTTTTAGAAAGTTCTCCCCTTCTGGGATGAAATATGAAATTTCTGCTGTACTTAGGACCGGTTTATCAATCACATTTGCAAGCCTCATTAAGGCCTGACTAAGTCAAATCTCTGATTATCTCTCACACACCTGTTTATCAATTCACTTTTGACATAAAATCATCGTGGACAACGTTTTAGAATAACCCCCAGGCAAAATACACGTTTATCCATATCAAAATTCAAAACAACCTACCTTCCAGTTTTTTCGTACGTACCTACCTGCCACCTGGTGAAGGAATCATTTACTCATAAAAAAACATCTCCGTTTGCGTAATTTCTTCATGGGTTTCTCATTTCCAGTTCCTCATTCATTCGGCAAGGAGAGAAGAGGAAGAGGTTAGACCTTAAACATGATTTTGTCTCATTTGACAAAGATAGAAGATAACGTGCTTTTAAAGATAATCCATGGAAACATAGTCCAACTCGCAGTGTTGCACCTTATTTTTGCGGGATTTTCATAAAATTGTAGTAGTAGCATATTGTTTTCCCTAAGCTAAACTCTGACTAGCTAACTATAATAATAATAATAATAACCTAACTATAATTTAATAATAATAATAACCATTTATTACTGTTCGAACCAAAAGTTCATTTATACAGAATGGAATGACAGAATCCAAACTCTGACTAGTTAAAATCTGTGATTATCGTTAATAAGTGACTAGCTTTTGGAGTTTTAACTTGAGAATTGATAAACCGGCCCGTGGCTTCCTTTTGTATCATACAAATCGAGCCTCAACATCCTCACAATTACTGTCTGGGACCTTTTTTCAGGCCTATTGCAATCCTTTCATTCCACCTTCCGGTTCCAGTAAGGAAAAAGAAAAAAACCAGCTAAAAGTAATGTATGGTAGGATCAGTACCTTGTAAACAAATGCGCAGGTGCTCAGAGGATGCGCAGAACTCAGGACAACTACATGGAGTTCTGTACAATAATGGGCGACCCCTACCTAACTTTAGCTAACTATAGCTGCGTAATGGAGAAGGCATGAGAATACAGTGTTGTTTTCAAAAAGTATCATCGATACAACTTAAATATTCATTCTTAAATATTCCAAAATTGTTGGTAAAAATAGTCATGAATAGGTCTTAAGGCTTCTCCACAGTCATGTATCTTAAAGATTGTACAGGTTCAGGAATTGGTTCTGTCCTCATCTGTAAACAGAAAAAAACTATGATTAAGTACAAACATTTCGCTGTCGCATATTACCATTTTTTTCGAATTCATTTGGTTTGTAAGATAATATTGAATTATGAGGTAGTTAAAACCTTCTAGTCTCTAACCCGCGTAATCTCTGAAAATGTCACCCAAATTGGTCGAGTAGTACTAGAGATATGGAGAGTTATGGCTTTGACTGCGAATTTCATGTTTGCGCATGCGAAGTAGCTATTACTAACCCTATCTATTAGGGTATTGTGTTGGATCAGCCCCCAATTACCCTCCAAATTTGAGCGAAATTGGTCAACTAGGAACTGAGGTACCGGGGTTTCAGGGAATTCACGTTTGCGCATGCGTACGAGCTACTAGTAGTCCGACGGCGATAAAATTGATAGAGGACCGTCAGGGGGATAACCTGCACAACCCCTAAAAATGACATCCAAATCGGACCGTAACTTCATATAGGTTTGCCTGGGACAAGGCCTCAGACAGACACGGAACCATATTTAAAAAAAATTTTTTTTTTAATTTCTTGCACGAATACATACAGGGGTGCATTCGAATCCCACGAACTCGAATTTCCCATAGTTCTAGTTCGAATTTTTCGGGACTCCTCGGTTCGAGTTCGATTACAGGGTATGATTGAAGACAGGTTGGTCCCTATGACGTGAATGACATATTTTTCAAGAAATAGGTAATTATGCTAAGTACTTATTCATTTATCTAAATGAAAAAAAAAAAAACCACACGTAACATGTAACGTCCACTATAGAACCAGTCAGTGGAAATTTCAGCGAATTCGGAAGAATAATTCCGAAGTCATCCCTATGACAACAAATTTTAAGTTTTCGCATACGCAGTAGGTAGTTATTACTGGTCCAACCGTGAAGAGATTCGTAGGTTATTGTACTAATTTATTAATTGTCCTGTAGTCAGCCTCCAACTACCCTCCGAATTTGAGTGAAATCGGTCCATTTGGAACTGTGAAACCGGAGTTTCAGGAAATGCGCGTTTGCGCATGCGCACAAGCTACCATTGGACCAACGGTAATAAGGACCGTTCTGGGCATCACCCGGACAAACCCTCAAAATCTGACCTTAACGTCATAGTTTTGTCTGGGACAAGGATGGCCACAGACAGATCGACAGACAAACAAAAATCTCTGAAAGCAGGTGGAAATGTCTGATTTTGAAGGACAAACATGCTTTCAATTGATTGCACGAATACCCAAATACGTCCTTCGGTGCTTCGCTAGTAAGGAATAGGGATGGGAATCGATATCCGACTTTTTGATTTTTTAAATCAATTTTCAGGTTAAAATTTTAAACGCGAATCGATTTTCATGAAAATCGTAAATCGATTTTCTGTGTCAAAACAATTCTACTTTTGTAATTTAATCCCAGCGAATATGCGCTCATTTTGGAGGAATTGTCGGATGTTGAGGGGAAACAAAGAATTCCAGGAGGATAGCATATAAGTAGTATAATAATTGAATAATAAAAATGATTTACCATCGGCGTCTGTCATGGCTCTTTTGAATAAAAAATTTATTCAATAAAAAATATAGAATCAGTACACTTACCTAATTGAAAATATTTAATAATTTTTTGGGAACCAATTTTTGAATAGATTTTTTTAAAAATCGATACTTAGGTACTTTTAAGACGATTTTATCAGAAAATCGTTCTTTTGAATCTGAATAGATTGATAACAATCGATATTTTTAACCGATTTCCCATCCCTAGTAAGGAAGCAAAAATTGTGTGCTGGGGAATTCTAGAAAACTACCTACTCCCTCCCCTCCCCTCCACCCCATTTTTTAGAATTCAAGGTATGGACCTACTCACTACCATGAGAGGGCACTGTCCCTGGAATCGAGTGTTTGCTTTGCAGTGGGCATGGACCTAGTACCCCATAGGATGGTAGGTTCGTGGCAGCGGGTATTAGAATGTCCAAGAAGGTTCCGTAGTGACCACAAACAATGTTCTGGAAAGAACGAAACACTCGGATGGGTTCTCTCATATCTCACAGTGATGGTTGGTTTTGTTTTAATCGGACTTGTTCGAAACATTACTTGAAATAACGTCGAAACTTTACTCAAACATCTAATAATAAAGTTAGCGAATTTTTTGGAAAGTTCGGGTTTGAGTTCGAGAAGTAGAGTTCGGGTTCGAGTATTTTGTAATAAGCAGTTCGAGTTTGAGTTCGGTTCGAAAGTTCGAGCGTTCAAATGCACCCCTAAATACATATTAGGTACATCATAACTTACTACCTTCGGTAGTGAGGAAGCAAAATGGCAGTGATTCACAATCACGTTCTGATCACTTATCAGAAACTGAACAGAAACACGATGGTGAATCAACCTCTTCTTCAGGTATGTACCATCGATTATAATCGATCGACCTTTCTACTTTCCTTTTTCACATTTTTGGTTTGCAGTTCCTACATTAGGTTGGTAGGTGCGTACAATAACTGTGGCTCTTTCTTTCATTTTAGCGAATTTTCGAAGAAAATGAAGCTAT
>JAEMON010000006.1:27090824-27105808 GCA_030264115.1 Lygus lineolaris
AAAGAAAGGATGAGTTCGTAGGCCAGAATTTTGGAGTACTCCTAGGGCTCGAATTTTGAAAATTTAGTTTCGAAAATCGCTAAAAACGAGTTTTTTGAGGTTTTCGGTGTAAATTACTATCTCAAACATAGGAATATAATTATGGTACCTATATTCGGAATCAGAGTGAAATTTCCTTTACGAATCATCCACCAAATCGGGTAAAATGATTCTTTGAAAATTCGCTCATCAACTCATGCTGCATGAGTGAAAATTTTTTCTGGATTTTTTTAGATTGATTCCAGGGTCTCAGATATCGTCAGGTTTCATGTATGGAAAAGTGTTTGATTTCAGGAGTTGTTTTAGAATGCTCTGAAACTAATTTTCATGGAGAAAAATGTTCAGAAATTTGCATAACTAAAATTTTTAAGCTATTGCAATAACTAAATTTTCTTTCAAAATTCGCTAAAATGAAGGTAGATACTCAATATACCTAGTTGAAATTTAAATTAATTATTAACGTTTAATTAGGTGGAAAAAAGCTATACTTCATTTATTGAAACACACATTTTCAAATGTTAAGTACATTAAACTACGAGTAACTAGATTTTTCAAATTTTTTCTGGTTTTAATAGTTTTGAAGATGGAAGGTTTTTACGTAAACAGTAGGTTTGCCTTAACATTGTTGATAGTTGAAAACTCATTTTGATTTGGGTACTGGGGTTTCTTTGGTGAGAAATACCGCGAAATCCACATTCGAGTAGACAACTGATAGTTACATGGTACCTACTCGTATATATTTTCGCATTATCCCAATTTATTTCAACTTCAAAGTTGATACAGATTTTTTCGTATTTGGGAAAATGTTTAATCTATTTCACATATTTAGTACATAGTAATCCGATCCCCCATTCACCAATAAAGGACAAACCAGGTACCTAGGTACAGTGAACCTTTTCACTTATTCTAAAATATCTAGCAACATCATTCAATGTTTTTATTTTTCATTCATGTCAACCAGCATCCTCATTTTGTCCTTGTTAAACAGTTTTGTTCGTTTTGTTTCAGTTGGAAGGACAGCTGATTTACACGGAGGCTCAAGCCAGAGTGAGGGACGTGGTGTGTAAAATACCGCAAGAGCGCGTCAAAGATGTCAACCTTTGGAGAGCTTTGAGGCAACTTCAGGTCATCGGCATCGCCGCCCTGCCCAGAGATCAACTCGACAGAGTATGTCATACACAGTATATTCCTCGGTAGTAGAGGGGTTGAATCGATTGAATCATTAGAACCCAAAATTGACCAAAATGAATAACTTGGAAAACCATGGTTCATATCAAAATCTAAATCTTCACAGGAATCACTCGTGTTAGGTTCGTTTCATTTAATTCCTTTGCGTGCCTGGCTAATAAATTAGAAGGAATTTGAGTAAAACCTTTCTGTCATAATAATTATTATGGATGGTTACATGTAAGCAGGGAGGACACAAAATACGCAACGTCATAAAACATACGTACCTACTGTAGTACGAGGGGTCTTGGGGGTAGATGGTAGTGTGGCTAGAGAGGGAAATTAAAAAGGGAAACTAATCCTATGATGCCCATGAACTAACCTCCTATTTTGTTATATTCGTATCTGAAGGAAATATTATCAGAAGCCAAATTAACCTGGAAGGAGTAAGAACCAACAAACTATTAAAGGGAGTTTTAAAATGAAATATCACAATAATTGTAAAGGATATTCAAACAAAATACATTTTTCTTTCTCCAACAACAACTCAGGAGATCAAGCCCAGACAAATGGATTTCAACCCAAGACCAGAGAGAATTTACAGGTACAAAAATTACATTCATCACACACACATTACATTACATCACAAGAGAGGAAAACATCACTGAGCGATAGGCTCAGCGCCACGTCCTAAATTGCCACCCTGGCAAAAACTAGGAAAACGCTCTCAGTTTCGGTCCGGCCTTCGTGATGTAGATATTACCTGACTTTTTGCTCATCAGTTATCCCCTTAATCCGTGAGTTTGTTGAGATCCTTTTGAACGTTTCTTGTGTTAGACCATTTCTTATACGTATAAGAATTCCTGCGCACTAAACCGAATACGTCAAGGCAAATCACGAGTGGTTATGCTGCAATACCGCATCAGACAAGGATATTGCAGGCATCAAAACTGCACACAAAAAACTGCACCGGAATCACGAAAATGGACGACTCAATAAAAATGGCAATAAAAGGGTGTTCAGGACTAAGTAGTTAAAATAAAGTAGTTCTCGTATACACATTCTAGCCTTCAATGAGTCGGTGCAAATATCGGAATAAGGGCAGGGAAACATTAAAAAAAAAAAAAACGACTCTCTGTGTACAACAATACCTCCAAAATTGACCTTTTTTTTTAGCGAATTTTCGAAGGAAATGAAGCTGTTTCAATGGTTTCAAAAGTTAAATAATCAAATTTTTGAAAATTTACTTCGTGGAAATCCGTTTTAGACAATTCTTAAACGATTCCTGAAATGTAACACTTTTTTATATGCATATAATATATTTATATATGTGTCACTGCAGATGATATCTGACCGAGGAATCGAGCAAAACATCCGAAAAAAATGTCAAAATGTCAATAATATCAAAAGAAAGGATGAGTTCGTTGGCCAGAATTTTTGGAGTCTCCAAGGGTTCAAATTTTGAAAATTTAGAGTCAAAAATCGCTTTAAAAAAACGCGTTGTTTGAGGTTTTTTGTGCAAATTATTATCTTAAACATAGGAACATATGGTATATTCGGAATCAGCGTGAAATTTCCTATAAGAACCATCCACCAAATCGGTTAAAATGATTCTTTGACAATTCGCTCACCAACTCACGCTGCATGAATGGGACTTTTGTTCCCACAAAACAAAAGGTTGTTGTTTACTGGAAGCCAATAATAGGAGATATGAGCATCATCGACACAACTGCTGCACAGTATAATCGTTACCTTCTACTCTTATGTAGTAACAGTATAATGTTGAATTTAGGTAGGTATATGAGCTCTATGAACTCTCGAGACTTTCAGAAGTTATTGTGTTACCGTAAAACAACATATTGTCAATAAAAAGCAGAAAATGTAAACTAAAAATTGAGGAAGAGCTGAAATCCCCTCAGGTTGTTCAGATGTGAGTAAGCTGTAACCCCGGCAATAGCTTGTAACTATCTATTCTACAAGCAGATATGTCTTACCTCGTGACATGGATATGTATGGGGTGGGGGTAATATTTATTTTCGATGGTGTACGATTGGAAGATATTTTATTTTGTACCGGTTTATTGTACTTTAAATAAACGTATTTCAAATGATTTCTGATTTCATTCTTGCAGTCTAGTTACCGAATTTGGGTTGAATTAAAACAATACATGACCCCCAGCCCATACAAATATCCATGTCAAAGTATCTTCATCCAAGTGAGTGGGAGGAAGAGATTTTGACATGGATATGTCTATGGGCTGGGGGTCATGTGTTATTAATTCAACCCAATTTTCAGATCAAAAATTGTAACGCGAGACCAATAAACAAAGTCGGTAATTATGAGACATATTTTCCTTTTTTCTCTTGTTTTTTTTTTTTTTTGAATCAGAAACATAGATTTTGGGCCAAAAATGGACATTTTTGTGGATTTTCCAAACTGTGGCCAACAGTTTTGCCAGTTTCTCTATACGTAGCGCCTCTTCTATCATTCCAAAATCTGACTTCCACTTTGAGCGAATTCAATATTTCTATTGAATCGAGCTATTGCGGTTGTTTGGTAACCATTATAAATGTCTCATGTTCTTCCAGTACAACCGACTGATCAACGACATGTTGGCCGTCTACAACAGCGCCACCACCTGCTCCTACATCGATCCTCTCAAGTGTAACCTCAGGCTTGACCCAGGTACGAATATTATCGTTCTAAATAAAGGGTTTAATTTGTCCGGCTATTCGTTGAAAGTCATTTATTACAAGCAGTGTAATGCAGAGGTGCTTTTCCATAAGCAAAGTTCTTCAATAATTAAAACAAATAAATCTCACATTTCGCAAAAAAAAACATGGCTTTAGTGGCCAAAGAAGACATTACCTAGCGAATATTCATAAAAGAGATATAATAATTATAAAGAACAGCTATTTTAATAGGTCCAGAAGCATTGGCTGGCGACATTTTAACAAAGATCTTCTCAAACAAATCCTTTATTATGGTAGAGGTGGTGGTATATCTTAAAGTCGAAAACGACAACATTTTGAATAGGTACCTCGTTACCTATCTACTGAACCATTTATTTAGGAGCGAGTCATCACAAACGGTGTCCGACCTCAGAAACTGTCCATGAATCAAAGGATGGGGTTTTTTGGTCGAATTTTCGAGTGTTGAACGTCAAAGTCAAGAGTGAAATTAATATTTGACATTCTTAGCGAAAATCGAATCATCAGGAATCAAACCACCACAGAAATCGGTATGTAAAACATAATTTGAATGGCGCCCAGCTATATTTTATGTTCTTCGTGACTTTTGTGGTACATTAAAAAAAAAATTGTGCGCAAAACTTGCTTTTTTTTTTTTTAATTTTACAAAATTACACTAACGAGTTTTATTATAATCATTGGGGAAAAGGTGGCCGTTGGTAATCGCTGCTATCCTTGACATCCAACGTCGCATCATTTGTCACTATGCCATCCCGGCCAAGTCATCTTCAACTCCTCAGCAGGGGAAAAATAAGCAAAACTTGCTTATTTTTCCACACGGGAACCCTTAATAATTGTTATTGAAATTTGGATTTTGCATGAGATTTCATGCGGAAATGACCTGTTACTCGAATTTTGTAGTGTAAAGAGATTAGAAAACCTTCCAGTCTCTTTCTAGACCTCTAAGTCTCTTGTAGTGGACAAAATTGTGAACAACTACTTACCCACTAAATGTGCGCTATGGAGCATTACGTGTTTAGTGAATGCTTTTTACCTATCATCCAAGTATGGTGCATGATTTTGGGGTATTCTCTCAAGCTGAATCACATGGAATTGGATTTATTTCCAGTAGGGCTTAATTTTCGCAGTAAAAATGTACATCGCCATGTGAGAAAAAAGTCCCATTCATGCAGCATGAGTTGATGAGCGAATTTTCAAAGAACCATATTTACCGATTTGGTGAGTGATTCTTATAGGAAATTTCACGCTGATTCCGAATATATCATATGTTTCTATGTTTAGGATGGTAATTTACACAAAAAACCTAAAAAGAAAACGCGATTTTTGACTCTAAATTTTCAAAATTTGTACCCTCAGAGTACCCCAACAATTCTGGCCAACGAACTCATCCTTTCTTTTGATATTATTGACATCTTGGAATTTTTTCGAATTTTTAGCTAGATTCCTTGGTCAGATACGATATAAAGTCTGGAGTGACACATGTATAAATATATATATATGTACATCTAAAAAGGTGTTAAATTTCAGAAATCGTTTTAAAATAGTCTGAAACGGATTTCCATGAAGAAAATTTTCAAAAATTTGCATTCTTCGAAAATTCGCTAAAAATACCCGAAAATCTTGAGGGGAAAAAAAAAATTGCTCATTAAGCCAATAGGTACTGCAAATTTTTGTAAAGCTCAGTTTTGGTTATTGAAACAAAAGATAACCCGGATTCAACACCTAAACACATTTTATAACTTACAGATCTGACGACGATCATGGCCAGAAGCAGAGACTGGGATGAACTTCAGCACACTTGGATCGAGTGGCACCGGAGAAGCGGGCAGAAAATTAGAGACCTCTTCGATCAAATGGTCGATCTGAGTAACTACGCTGCACGGCTCAACAGTGAGTGCCTGCCTCCACATTGCTAATATAGGTCCTACATGTATTTTAACTAGGTGGTTTTGTATTGCCCAATAGTCCTGGGGCCAGGGCAGATATGAGGTCACGATCGCAGGCGAAGGTTTGATGAAATTTTCTCAAAATACAGGCCATACTGAGTTCGAAAAGGCTTGTACCAACAGCATTTAAGTGACAGACAAAGACCATTATTCTTAGAATGACATATACTTTCATGGTTGAACATTTCAAGTGGCCTAATTAAACCCTCAAAATGGCAAATTTTAAAATTGAGTCTGCCAGTGGTAGGCAGCGGATGGGAGGAGGTAGACATTGTAAGACATTCATCTTGTGGCTCAAAGAGTCCATTTTTTAAAACACCATACAGCCTGCGATCAGTGCCAAAAACACGTTTTTGGAACATTTGACATGGCCTTCAAATTTGGAAAACGCCCGCTTTGAAATGGCAGACAAGCCTTTTTGAACTCAGTATGGCCTGTATTTTGAGAAAATGACATCAAACTTTCGCCTGCGATCGTGACCTAATTTCTGCCCTGGCTCCAGGACTACAAGGGTTCCCGTCGTATATCCGAGTGGTCGCCGTGCTGGCTGTTGGGCGAACCCCTGTTCTCCACTCAAGGGAGTGAGGCAATGAGTAGCCAAGAGCCGACAGTAATTCATGGGAGAAAGGATGCGCCTTCTCAGGCAATCAAGTCAATATAGTATGCTCTCTATGGGAGAACAAATATTTTTGCTGTACAATACTAGATTAGATAATAGTAGTATCATAATTTTATTATGAATGCACTTATGGCAATTAAATTTTTAGTGCTTTTACTATGTAGGGTTGAGGGCGAGGAAGAAACAGCTGGTCCTCGTTCGGCTGGTACTTTGAGGAACTTGCATGGGTAAGAGTTTTGCATTTTGGATCTTAAAATCTGATTCAGCGCCCTTCGAAAACTCCAAATGCCAATTTCTTTTGAAACTTGAAATGGAGTCTAGTTTTAACACAGGTTGAAAGAGAGCGGCGTGACGTCATTTAGGGGAGCTCCAGTAATGGTTGCCATTACGCTTTTAACAGAAGTCAGTAACACGAACGTGAAAACACTCAATTTCGGGAAAATGATTAACGACTTGCGAACTCGATTGCAAAAAATGTTAACCGTCGTGATACAGGCTACTACAGGGAAATTCGTTACCCGCTACATGCACCAGAATAGCAATATATATATTCAACTCAGCTGTCACCTTGGTCTCATGACGCCTGTCTCAAGTCATACATATGTACATACGGACTTACATACACTTTTTCCAAAACGTGGAGAAAATTGATCAGATGTCGATTAGGACCAGTTAAAGGTGGTGTTTCAAAAATGGGGTTTTCTGCTGATCGCAATACTTTCCTTTCACCTTCAGGTGGGCTGAGGAAAGTAAAAAAAACCATGCAAGTTCCCAATCGCCGAGCGCTTTCATGCACTCATACGATCATCTTCAGGGCTAGTTATGTAGATATACAGGAGGTCGTCATGTTTATTTTCCGTTTTTCTTCTTTCCCCGGCCTTAGGGCCGATTTATCAATTCTCTAGTTAAATCTCCAGATAGCTAGTCACTGAATAACGATAATCAGATATTTTAACTAGTCAGAGTTTGGAATGCGTTTATCAATCACCAAATAGCAGCTCGTTAGCTAGTGAGAGATTTAGCTTAGGGAAAACAATGCTACCACTACAGTTTCATGAAAATCCCGCAAAAATAAGGTGCAACACTGCGAGTTGGAATATGTTTCCATGGTAATATTACCTTTATCAACATTTTATCTCCTATCTCTGTCAAATGAGGCGAAATCATGTTTAAGTTATAACTTCTAACCTCTTCTCTGTGTGCCTAATGAATGAGAAAAGGGAAATGGAGAAACTCATGAAGAAATTATGCAAACGGAGATCTTTTTATTTATAAGCAAAAAAATTATTCTTTCACCAGGTGGCAGGTAGGTACCTACGAAAAAACTGGAAAGTAGGTTGTTCTGAATTTTGATAGGGATAAAAATGTATTTTGCCTGGGGGTCAATCTAAAACCTTGTCCGACACGGCCAGATGTCACGATGATTTTATACCTAATGGTTTTTACACTTTAAAATAGGTAATAGGTACTTAGGTATAATCCGTATTTAGGCAAGAACGAAAGATGAATACCTACAGGTAATAAAGGTAATACTTGATGATGCATACATAATTTCCAATACATTTACTGGTGCTGACCTTCATTTTCCTGACACTGCTGAACTCCTTAGGCAAAATTATTCATGGATCTACCTTGTTTGGAACGATTTACAACGGATATTATTAATCATTCCTTTATTGAAGGGTCATTTCGGGAGATCTCTAGGCCTACCCCCGTGTGATTTGTACCTTCCAAGAAACGCGTAGGTACCTACCTGCATGTTATCGTCTGAAAAATCCGAATCCCTAAGTCCAGTGAATACATAAATCAGAATCTATTTGACAATACCTAATGTATTATTTGAATGAAAGATTCGCGAAACTGGCACAGAGATGGGGATGGAAATAGTACGTAATACAAAAATGCAATATGGCTGCCAGCAAATCAGAGTTTGATTGGGTAGTTAAATTTTAACTAGAGCTTCGAATCTCTAGTTAAAGATAGTCGCTGATTAGGGATAGCCAGCTGTTGAAGTGAATTGATAAACGGGTATGTGAGAGATAATCAGAGATTTGACTTAGTCAGACTATCCGGGCTTGCAAATGTGATTGGTACACATGCCCTTCAGTCCGGGCCCTTGGGAAAAACCCAGCTTTTTGACCTGACCCTAGACGAGAGGGGAAGGGAAGAAGTATTTGAGATATGAGAGATAGGTAGCAGTATATATTATAGAGCATTTACTTTATAACTAATTAGTACCTACATTAAGTAACTGCCATGGAAAGAGGGAAACAAAATTATGTAAAGAAAGCATCACATTGTAAGATTTGCATACCTGTGAAGTAATAAAGCAAAATACTAGTACCTACTAGGGGTTTTCCCGATGGCAGTGACCTTGTTCCCAAGTTTATTTATGATTCGTATTCTGATATAAAAGTTTGACAACAACTATGTAATCATTACATGGTACCACTGGATACAAAAGTATCAAGATTGTCACATGAGTAGGGGAGGGGTAGGTATCTGTATATTTCAGTTAGGTCTTGGAGTAGATGATTTTCTTCTTATTCGACTAGGTACCTATTCTACTATATTCGAATCTATTGGTGTACGACTATTGATCTACTCGATCGACTATCGATCTAATATCGATCTGTTGATCTACTCGCACTTACTTGTATCTACCTACGCATTGTTAAAGATATAATAAGTGACGAGTGCGAAAATCAACTAATTAGATACCTAAGTGCCTACATACCTACTTGGGATCTTTCTTAGTCAATTAGAATTATCAAGTACGTTACAGCAGAAGACAGTATCTGCAAAAGAATAGAACAAATCGCGATTATAAAATATTGGATGTCAAATAATTCACGTCACCTACGTTGATGGTTACCTACCGTTAGAAGTACGGAGGGATGAATATCGACGAAACCTTTTGCTGAAAAGGTCAGGCGATCTATAGTGAGTTTGTAATTCAGGTATGCCTGCAACATAAACATTCTATGTACATAGAAAA
Organism: Lygus lineolaris; assembly: GCA_030264115.1. NCBI lineage: Eukaryota > Metazoa > Arthropoda > Insecta > Hemiptera > Miridae > Lygus > Lygus lineolaris. The sequence goes on from JAEMON010000006.1 coordinate 27,100,305, forward strand.
GAAGACTATAATAATCAGTTAGGTATTATTAAAAATATTGTCTTGCCATGGAGTTGGTGGTCACTCCCTTTTCGAGATGATGGCAGAGTGTATAACGGAATTTCGCTGCCTGAAAATAAAACGGAAAATTTCTTTGAAGGATGTGTCCATATTCGTACCTTTGCTGACAGTGATTGAAAAAAAGTATCTACTCACCTCTTTTTCGATTTCTGAAAAAACGTATATGAGCCGTGTGGTCAGAGTGAAGAGTACCGTCACCCAGAACAAGTCTAAGGGAATTGCGGAGAACTGGTGGGTTTTTAATTGATTGAGAATCCTGTAGGAGCTGGTCGTCACTACTGAAAGCGTTCCCAGGAACAACAGGGCCAGAAAGGTGGAGAAAACGTCGTTGATTCTGCGACAGATGTCGACAGCTTTAGAATGGAGGTCGGACAAAGCATCGATCTTGTTGGAGGTGATTCTGGTTGGGCGAAGGGAAGAGGCGTTAAGAAGTGTGAAGACGTGGCCTGTACAACCATGGGAGAACAACTTTGTCATTCAATAGTAAATAAGTGGTGATATTCATAGCACGATACCTGAAAATGTCATCGAAATCGTAGGGAAATTGTGTGTGTTATGCGTGTTGCAAGTATTCGTCGATAGAGGCAGACAGACTAATCGACAGATAGACGTGCAGACAGACCGACCAGTCAGCAGACCTAGAACGAAAATTCCATTTACCTGAACTTTGGAAAAACAATTAGGGTCAGTAGGTGCTTAGTGAGGAATTTATGATGGGAGGATTTTACGTTACCTCATCTGAAAACAATGAAATTCATCGGACCAACGCTTATTCACGGAATACAGTCAAAACTATCAGCAATCAGCACCATCCGTGAGATGCATAACTAGGAGGATATTCATAACTGTGAGACTGAAGTTCAGTTTCATTAGTGTTAAGTTAGAATTTAAGACAGGAAGCCGATCGTTGAGATCCTGTTGAGGCCCTGAAGATGAGGAAATAGATGTGTGCATGAAGAAGGCTTTCAAAATATTATTCTAAAAGGTTTCGAACGTAACATACTAGTGCAAATTTTGATTTTGTAGGGAAAACGGTAGTACTGGTAAACCATCTAGTAAACTAGCTACTGGTGGTCCGGTGGATTTGAAATTAATAGGGGACCATCTAGTGGCTAACCCGTACAATCCCTGAAAATGTCACCGAAATTGGTCGAGTAGTTGCGGAGTTATGGCTATGAAAAAACATTTCAAGTTTGCGCATGATCAGTAGATACCTATTGATCCCATCGAGACGAAATTTGTGGATAATTGTCAGCCCCCAACTACCCTCCGAATTTGAGCGAAATCAGTCCATTAGGAACTGAGATATTGTAGTTTCAGGAAATTTACGTTTGCGCATGTGTTCATGTTACCAGTGGTCCGATGGCGATGAAATTAGTATGGGACCGTCAGGGCCCTAACCCGCACAATACCTGCAAATTTAATCAAATTTGGACCATTACTCCATGTAGTTTTGCCTGGGGGAAGGAATTGACTACGGACAGACAGACATCACGGAAACAAAATTGTTCAGAAAGCTCTGAAGCGTGAAAAGCAAGTGGCAATTTTGATATTGGAGGACAATTTTTTTTCTTTATTTCTTGCACGAATACATAGCTTGCTACCTTCAGTAGTAAGGAAGAAAAAAAAGGATGGTAGACTCTGAAGCATATATGTTGGACTGATTGGGCTCCACAGAAAAACATCCTCCTTCGCCGAGCTTTCGTGAAATGTATTCACATCATCAGGGCCTGCACAATAATTACAACACTCTCCCTTAACGGCACAATTAACAAAAATAAGTAATGGAAAATTTCAAAAATTGAGTAGTTATGTAAATTCCTAATGACAAATCTATAAAATATAAAACTTATTCGAAGGATTTTCATTAATAACGGGGGTTTTGGGGTTATGGAATACCCCTCAAAGAAAGGGGGTCCGGGGGAAATGTTTAAAAAAAATGGGTGTTGGAAATGGCGTTTTTAGCGTATTTGGGCACTTAAAAATGTACGTAAATACATTATTTTAATATGAAAACATGATGTGTATAGGCGTTGATATATTATTATGTTTCTTCGAGGAAGATGGATTCCTCCTTCCTATCCGCCCCCTGGGCCCTGACTCTATGGAATGTTAAACTCAGAAGAGATCTCCATTGGAAAATATTTCTATGTCTACACCAAAGATCACTTTGAGACTGGTTTAAAAATGTATAAACAAGCATTAGAGGTTAGAGGAGAACTTGTATCGCATCCAATAATAATCCAATTCAGAATATTTTATTACATTTTTGAACAAGCCATATTAAAAAGTTATTTTTTTCGGATGCTGGAGGGTGCGCCCCTGGCTCAAATGATGAGAATACATTTCACGAAAGCTCGGTGAAGGAGGTTGTTTTTCTGTGGACGTCATTCCCAATCAGTCCGACATACATGTTCATCAGGGTTGATCTCCATAATATCGAACTCTGAAGCAAAACCATGTGTTTCCAGTCTACCTGCTACCGATATCAGTCCCATCGTCAGATGTCCTTCTGCGACTATAACACTGAGTCTGAGGTATTTGATAGGCTTTCGGACCATATTCAGAAGGTTTTCGTCGGCCGCGGTGATCGCCACGTCGTAAGTCACGCTCGCAGCAATGCTGAGTGCTACCACGATGGCGAATCGCGTCGATCGTTTGGGCTTCACGCACAATCCAAGCCTGCTCAGGTCTTTTTCCATTCCAATCAGATCCTCGACGATGGACTTCAAATCAGACCTGCGGAGTACTGGAATCGCTATGACGCTCCACACCAACCCTACGAATATACCTAATTGTACGCCCCTCACCATGTTCAAATCTCCGTCTTTGAACAGCGTTAAGTAATTCAAAAGACTAGAAAAGATCCAAAAGGAAGAAAAAATGCCATAACCACATACTAGACACTTGTCCAAAACTAACGCTCTCCCATCACATTTGTAAGGGAATATAAAGAAAAACTGGGCCCACGCGAATGATTTCTTTAAATCCCGTTCGATGTGAGAAAAAAACATGTTTCGTCGTACTTGGTTTAGAACACACGAGTACTGACATACAGCTTTGAACTTTGTTGGGAATAGCTAAGAGTGAATGAAATAGGATAATAAAATGCTGATCGATCTCAACAGTATCGATCTTCATAAATGATCCACTCAAGTAGATTATGGAATACCAAATCACCAACCATTTTCATCGCTCAATCACCGAGTGCGAATTCCAAACGTAACCAATGTAACTCCTCTGAAAGGATTGGATTTACAGTAGATTCTTTTTAATTTGATTGATCCTACTTTCGATTCCACTTTCCAACGCGAAAAATGTGGCTGCAGCCTTTTCTTTTGATTTTTGGAACCCTTCGGATGTTCTGGGCGTTATTACTTATTTCATCATTCGACTAATGCATGCATTTCATTGGAAGTCCCTTTAGATGTGGAATAGAAAGCGATAGAATCGTGATGTCTTTATATTTTGTACAGCATATTATGTGACATTCCAAAAGGTAATAAACATTTCAAAATCAACTATCAACCATACCTGATACGTGAATCCTTGAGGTGAGACCTCGGATTTCTCGGAGGGGTTTGTTTCCAAGAGATATTTTGTTTGTGCAGTGCAAACAATTCTGTATAGGCAGCTGGTTTGCACCCTCCAACATGGCATTTTTTTAAATAATGGAGTTGATGCTTTTCCTTGATTTAGAAGGGGGGGTACCTAGTTCTTCACAGAAATGCTATCCATGTGGAGAGAAAAAACTATTTTCGTTATAAAAACGAGATTGGATATTTCATTTCATTTCAAAAGATTTGTAAAATTCATTCTGGTTTAGTATTTTCAATAATGATCCTTTGGAATCGAGCGTGAAACAATTTTTTTTTTTAACCCCGCTCAAAATGTGATGTTTTGCATTTCAAGGTACCTACGTAGAATCCAAAAATCGAATTAGAAAAATCCGTCCGTCCGCCGCACAGTGGGGCGGACCCGGAAAAAACTAAGCTCCGCTCCACATTTATAAGAAATTTTGCGCTGATTCCGAATGTGCCCCAGGTCCATATGCCTAAAATAGCGAATTAACTGCGTAAACATCAAAAAACCTAGGAAATTCACGTTTTTGACCATTGTAAATGCCCAAAATCATTTTTGTATGTAAGGAAAGTTGAAGACCTGAGGCTTCTGCGTCGAATGAGACCAACGCTGACTCACCAACTAAGTACCCATAATTGTTGGTGATTTTTCAAAGTTTTCCGTTTTCTCGACTTTTTTCGTGTGTTCACGACTGAAAAAGGAAAACTTTTAAAAATTACCAAAAATCATGGTTACTGTGTTGGTGACCTGGCATTGGTCTCATTCGACGCAGAAATCTCAGGTCTTCAACTTTTCTTTTATGTAAAAATAATTTTGGGAGGTTCCAATGGTCAAAAACGTGAATTTTCCAGGTTTGTTTATGTTTACGCAGTTAATTCGCCATTTTAGGCATAGGAACATGGGGTATATTCAGAATCAGCGCAAAATTTCCTATAAATGTGGAGCGGAGCTTAGTTTTTGCCAGAAAATGACCATTTTGCCCCACTGTGCGCCGTACGCCGTTGTCAGTACTTTGCTTAGTTACCGGCCCTATTTGGGGTCTAGTTGTACCCCGAACCTTGGCGTTACCGTCGGTCTCCTCTAAGGGGTAGAAAATAGGGGATGCAATTTTGAAAACGTCCTAGCTCTAAAACTAGTATATCCACCTGAATATCCATCAGATTTTGATAAAAAAAGAGAATGTTTTCACCCTTGAAAAGAATATATTGGCATAGAAAGAATATATTGAAGAATATGTGCCTTAAAAACCGCATAAATGAATGCATAAACGGCCTCGAATTTTAGCATATCGTTCTCTTCTCTAGTGATCTAACCGTTGTGTAATCATTTGCAGCGTTTTCTTCCCTCTTTGTGATATGTGGAGCCCTCGAATGTTCCCAATAATCTAGCGTCTCCCCCCATCCGAATGGATGCTCCTAGCCTTTCACAAGCCCGTTTTGAACTTTGATTTCAAATTATACATAAATATATCCAACAGTTGGTACTTTCATTTGTTCAAAAAGTACTTCATCCATATTGAATAAATAACTCACGGCTTTCACCATTTGGAGTAAACCGTACTATATTCATTACTTTATTGGAATTCTTAACTCTTACAGATATTATTAAAGGTTTTAAGCAGTTAAATCACAATCATCTTATTGGTATGATTTTGAATAAGTAGGAGTATCTATTGGTAGGATTATAAAATTTCCTTCATGACTTTCCCGAGCCCACAAGTAACAAAATAATATTTTAACCGATTTTGTGCGTGATTCTTATAGGAAATTTCACGCTGATTCCGAATATACCATATGTTGCTATATTTAGGATGGTAATTCAAACAAACAGCTGATCTGAGAGCTCCATTTTCGACTCAGCTG
>JAEMON010000006.1:27156871-27173136 GCA_030264115.1 Lygus lineolaris
CTGTCTGAAAATAGTAGATAATAATAACCTAAAAATCAGAAGATAATATCTTCTATTAACAGCCAGGAACAGACTGGCGTCACGAGACCAAGGTGACAGCTAAATTCAATATAGCTATTCTAGTGCAGGTGCATTTCGCAGTAACGAACTTCCCTGTAGTAGCTCATCATCAGAAAGGTTAATTTAACATTTTTTAAAATGAGTGTTTTCACTTCGTGTTACTGACTTATGTTGAAAGCGTACTTGCAACATAAATCAGAATCGCTGTACTTCTTTGACCCTTTGATTCATTTGTTGAAGATCCAACTTCAAAATTTAACCACGGTAGGTAGGTACATAGTATAGGGCGATGATATTCTCAGGGGATCGTCTAGGCCCTAGAGGGGTGCTTAACAAATTATCATATGGCGTTAGGGGGGCATGACCGAGGAAAGATTGAGAACCACTGAGCTAAGGTGACAGACGGTAATAATCAATCAATACGGTTATTGGTCGAGATGGGTCTGTATGCGTGTTTCTAGCGATCGACCAATCATTAGTCTGAAACACGAACGTGAACAGCCTAGGTAGATAGGTTCAGTGATGAGGGAGGGGGGAATAGGAGTGACTAATATTGCTCTGGATGGTCTCATTCGATTAAAAAAATAGTAATGACAACTGAAGCGGCTCGCCGTTTTGTGGAAAGGCTGATTTAGGCCAGTAAAATTAGATTTTACTGGTGACTTAATTCCGGGAAAGCTGGAAATCTTTTTAGTACCTTTCGTTGATGCTAAGTAAAGAGTAATCTGAGTTCGCACTCTCACAGATGGTTAGCTAAACTTTCTACGGCAAACAAACCTCGACATTTTTTCACTTGAAATTTATCAAGTTTTAACTTTGTGGTGGCTATAGAACGAAGTATTTGATGCTCTACAACTTTCATTCTATTAGTTTTTTATTTGGAATATCCGTTTTCGAATGAGAGGGGCTTAAAAAGTTATGAAAATGAGAGATTCACGTAAAGTAGCAAAAATGCAATTTTTTTTTACATTCGATAACGGTTGTATTACCGGACCAAATTTAAAGTTATAGTACATGATTCGACGCAGAATTGAATGCTATTTAAGTCATCTACGAAGAGTTTTTTCGGTAGGAAGCTTAGTTTAGACCTAAACAGCCAAAAAACTTAATAAAGTGCCAACATTTCAAGGTTTTTTCACTGTAAAAAGTGAAGCTCACCATCTGTGAGGGTGCAAACTCAGATTACCCTTATTCGGCATCAAATAAAGGTATTAAAACGATTCCCAGCTTCCCCAGTATTAAGTCACCAATGAGCCCTTTTTGTTATTGCAATGGCTTAAACATTTTAGTAATGCAAATTTTTGAAAATTTTCTTCATGGGAATCCGTTTTAGACCATTCTAAAACGATTCCTGAAACGATTTTTCATATGTATATATTTATATATATCATTAACATTTATCATATATATTATCAGAAGATATCTTTCCCTGGAATCGATATAAAAAATAAATAAAAATGTCAATAATATCAAAAGAAAAGATGAGTTCGTTGGCCAGAATTTTCGGAGTACCCCAAGGGGTCGAATTTTGAAAATTTAGAGTCATAAATCGCTTTAAAAGAAACTATTACCATCCTAAACATAGGAACATAATTATGTATGGGATATTCAGAATCAACGTGAAATTTCCTATAAGAATCGCCCATCAAATCGGTTAAAATTATTCTTGTAAAATTTGCTCAACTCATGCTGCTTTAATGGAACTCTTTCACTGGCCTAATTAACTCTCAGACTTTTTGTTCATAAACGAGTGGGAATCCTCAGGATTTTTTGGGAATCGGATGATTTTAATGTTTTGATTTATTCAAATCGCTCACGAAATACTCTAACTAGTTGTAGGTTTATTATGAATGTACGTCACTCCACTAACTGCTTTTCGTATCGGTATAATAAACAAAATGTTACATTATGTTGAATGGGAGAATTCCTGATAAACTTGTTTTGAAGGTCCTAAGAAGATCTATCAAACGGCTTATTTGGGGTTTCTTAGCAAGGCATCATGATTATGTAGGGAAACGTTTAATATTGGTAATCTATTACATAATTAATCATTACATACACGTTTTTATGTGTGACGTATTGAAATAGGAAGGTATCATCTAAGTTTCCAGCGATGTGATTTCAAAATCAGGGGACGCGGACAGACAGTTTATTGTCTTGTTTGAGCAGGAAGTTCCAGTGGACGATAGGCGGCCCATTATGATAGGCTCAGTCCCCGATAATGGTGCGTCATCAAACCCTTTACTTCCAATGAAAGGGAAAAGTCGGTAAAGTGGTTGGTAGTTGTAGGTAAAACGGCGGAGCTTTTATGAGATACATCAGCATGCAAGTAACAATAGGATTGAAGGTGGTGTTTCCAACGCGTTACGCCCAATCTGTGAATGGTATAGTTTCATGAAACTCTTGTTTTTGATACTATACTCTCATAATTGTGCCTATTATGCAACAAGAAACACTTTTAAATCATATATGTAGTAAACCTCGACATGCCTTACCTACTTAGGAACTTACAACCACGTTCTTCCACGCTTTTGTGTTATGAGATGCCCAGAGATGTCCGAGGTTTATGCCATTCACCTCGGCCACTATATAGGTTAAGAGTTTCATCCCCGTCCTGGTACCGTCAGAAAGTAGGTTTAACCTACAAAGCTGGGCCTAGTCTGCACAGTTTTCCCCCCTTTAGTATTGGAGGTTCACCGTTTTGTGTCTTCATTTTGTGCAATCCTCAGATGCACAACGGTGGATGGTAGTCGAACCGAGCTCGAAACTTTGGACGCAAAGTGTCGCAAGTCCAGAACGTTTTTGCCGCCTTTTCTCAGGCTGTCTGGATCCTGAGATAAATGAAAGGGTTTGCCAGAGTTTATCGAGCTCGTTTGTTGTTAAATACAGCGGATTGCGAGAAGTTTTCAAACTGTGCTAGGCTGGTTTCTTAATTTTTCGTCCATTAGAATGTTTCGTTTTCCGACGGTCTCGGTCGTTTCAGTGCTCAAAGGATCGGCATCTATCGTAGGTATGTATCTCTTTACATACCCCCTTTTACCTTTTTAAACCTTTTATGTCCTTATTTTTCATAGAAGCGTGTCAGAAAACCAGTTAATCTATGAAGTTGTTAGGCAGAAAGCGTTGGACCTCTCAACATAATAATTTATTGTACAATACCTTCATTCAACCCGTGGATTTGATCTGACTACTCCGCTGAGATAGCTACAACATTTTCTATGCCTCCGAGACCATGTCAATAGGCTGAAGACCATATATCCATATCCATATATCCAGAGGCATCTTATACCTGCTCAGCCCAGTAAGTTGCATGCAACTTCCTGGATACTGGATGCATGCAAAATACCTCTCGTGGCTCAACCCTTCAGCCCTTTAGTTTGGTCGTCCAACCCTATTCAGAGCTGATCAATCAGCTAATCGCGTTGTTGAGTGCCTTACAGCCATCCCGATCTACTCGTAAATGTTAGTCCCATTCTGTTTCTGTAATTTCTGGCCACTCATTCCGTCAACTAGTTACTAACTGGGGTACCTACTAACTTTAAATGTGCAATCTTTTAAAATTTGTTCCATTTTCGAATCATAGCCTGAATGTTTCACCATCACAGTAACCGGTCCTGGATTGCAGTTGCTGGATTTCGAATTACATGTTGATAATCGGAATGAGGATGAAGAATGATGTGAAAAGAGTCCAAACACGAAGTAGAAATCTCATTTTGTATCAACTCGTGGTTAATAATAACAAATGGTTATAATGAAGTTATAATGAAATAATAATAATAGAGTTGAGTGAGTACCTAGGCACTATTTATACTCATTTGCACAATTTTGCATAGAACATGACTGCAAAAAGAAACAATAATTTATGGGTTGATCCAGAAATTTTTACATTTTCCTCGATGACCCCTGTCGATTGTTTAGCAATGTGAGTTACTCACAATGGGTCGTAAAACCCAAGTTGAGGGGAACAGCATTGCCGCTTCCAAGGGTCTCAAGTAGTAAGCCACGACTGCTCAAGGCGAAATAGCCCCTCGTTTAGTTCCAAAAGCTGCCACCACGTCACGCTTGAAAGTGAACTAAAATTAATTTCCGTTTTTCTCTGGAACGGGTGGGCCGATTTTCATTCTGGGAAGCTTTCTGTGAATGGTATTGCCAAACTTAAGTTTGTACATTCAGTTTCGATTTTTTTTTAATTTCTTCCATGTGTGTGCAAAGATTTTTTGCTCGAATTTAAACATTTTTTTGAAATGTCAGGTATCCATGACATAGAGTTTCGCTAGCAGAAGCCAAATCAATTTCCAGATTCAAAATCGGATTAATAGATCGATCGGCCTATTCGATATACTAATTACAATAGAAGCACCTTAATCTCTATTAGTAGGTAGAAGGCGACGTTGCCATACGTTTCCCCATTGTGATGGATTGGAAATTGTGAAACAACGATTCACTGAGAGTCCAAATCCGTAGAAGGTGCCTATACCCAACCACTCGGAACATTCGGACTGGTTCCTTGAATAAGAATAATATCTGAGGAATATTATGACCGAAGACTTCGTCGAGCTATATGAAATCGCGGCAAGAATATAGCTATCCAGAGTCATTTTCCTTTGAACATCTACTGTAGCCCTGCAGTGTGCAGCACGTGCTTCTCGTAGCCTATCCTGCTGGAATAAGATCCTTTTGTTTTGTGCCTCTAGTCCCCACACTTCTACTGTTAGTACCATCCCATTTCTCTGTACTTCCGGCTACACTTTCCATCAGCCAATGAATCTAGCCTGTCAAGGAATCAAGTGAGTTGGTACATGAGATATGAATAGACCAGTCTACGCCTCTTGTCATCCTATTTCTTATGGAGTACCTGGTCGTATTAAACGTCGAAATGATCGACCCACTGTAATTTACTGTGACGTCATATATCTGAAATCGGGTCAGAATTAACCAAATTCACCTTACTGTCGAGCTTCCGGGAAATATATTCCCATGTTCAGGGCCTAGAAACAAAAAGCAAACCTGTCTTAGGCATTTCAGCATGGCACCAAACCATTAAAAACTACACCTACATCTACTTGATTGTAGTTTGTTAATGATTCGGTGCCATGCTGAAATGCCTAAGACAGGTCGTTGTTTTTTGTTTCTAGGCCCTGAAGATGGGAATATATTTTCCGAAAACTCGGCAGTAAGGTGTGTTCGGTTGATTCTGACCCTATTCTCGATACATACATTAGTATATTAGTACCTCGGGGAGCTCCTGTGCCTCTAATCGACACGTTCCAGTAGCTTGTGCCACTACAAGCCATACTCAGAATATGTTATTTGAAGGTGCCATGTACGAATTTACATAGGTACTACACTGTATGTATCTTGCATTGTTGAAGCTATAGTGCTAGATTTCTTCCTAGTTTGAAGTAATATCTTATGCTAAACACAAATTGAATTTTCCATCGTAGAACGATTGAAGGCTGCAATCCACATTGGCAGTTAATTCAACTGTTAATTAGAAGGGTCTGGCAAGCATGATAGTTCGGCAAACTCCGACACTTCCTCTCCGCGATCCTCCAATTCCATGAAATTAGGCTAAGTACTATTGTAAGGGTTGAGGGTGAAGAAATAAATGGTGTGGCCTCTTCAGTTATGCCGTCCGACTAGTTTCGCCATGTAATTCGGCCTCATCAGGGACTTCAGTATTATTTCTAAGGGGCGTGTGCCACGGGGTACAGTAAATATTTATTGGAGGCTGATGGCATCGTAAAGACTAGGCTGCGGGTAGAGCTACATATAATTTTGTGAGTGCCAGCGGTTCCTTGTAAAACAGTATTGGGTGCACAGGTAGAGTTCAAATCACATTGGTTTCCAAATTTATCTTAATTTCTACTGTAGCGGCATGGTAACAAGGGCAACATCTTGCAAATGTATTATTTTGTCGCTTGCTCCGTCGTACTTCGACAATACTATGTTATAGTTTTGTGAGGTAAGCACCGTTATTTTATGGTTCCTTGATTTGCTGCTTCTGGAGCTTGACAAGTTTAAAATCGAATGATCTGCAGTATAAGTAGGTATGGTGCGCATGAGAGGGAAAGTTTTTATCTTGCAAGTTTTTATCTTGTAGTTCGCTCCTTCGTACTGAACATGATTTGCTGCTTTTGGAGCTTGGCAAGTTTAATTTTGAAATTTTTCCGTGGTGCAAATAGGTATGGTCCCATGAGAGGAGAACCTTTTGTAGAGGCCACACCATTTATTTCTTCACCCTCAACCCTTACAAATATGCCTACTGCGGCACCACTCACCAAAATAGGCTAAGTACGCAGTGCTCCACGAATTTTTGGCAACGTTTCGCACGCATTCCATTACCATCTTCATCAAGCGTCTAAGTCACGTTTAATTATTTTTTCCCCCGAGAGTTCACTTTTTTAGGAGAAATCTCATTATTTAGTTGCGCCACTGCTACCGCCAGAGCCTAATTCGGGCCCGTAAATGTCACGGAGTCGACTGCCATACCAGTCCGGGCGGAGCTCTGCATATCATTTTTCTCGCCTCTCCCGGGTATCCCTCATCTGTACGGAAGGCGTAATCAATCTTCCCGGGGAGGAAAACCAGTTATACCTACGCCCAGTTCTCACATATTGAGAGGAGAGGCGTATTTGTATTTTTTTACCGTTTGTAAGGTTCTCATAATCAGGTAGATAGTAGGTATACAAATACTGAAATCTCATATTTTCTTTCAAGAACGGCTTACTTCAAATGCTGCATTTAGGAACTCAAAGTTGATTTTTCTTCGATACCGTAATAAGAAGAAGGAAATGCATGTTCGACAGCTCGCCTGTTCGTTTGTTCATCCCAATACTAAGTAAAATGTCACTAGCTTGAGGAACAAAGGACTTGTCTTGAGCATACGTTCCAGATGCTGGAAGGGAGTGAAGAGCTTGGTTCCAAAACCAACTGTCACAATTTTAACAATTCGACTTTTTCTCGTTATTAAGGAGGCAAATGCGCCTCCATATATTGCCATAGACTTAGCATATGTACATGAGTTTTTAACAAAAATTCTTCTTTGATTGTACCTAAATGAAAGAATGGATTCTTCCTCCACACAGTGCCCTAGGCTATCCCTAACAAACATGCTCTTAGTAGGGCGACGAAAAATCGATCTGGTGTAAAATCAGCTTTTTTGTTGACTTATTGCTAGTTGGTTTTGAAATCGAACTCTTCAATTTCGATCAGAGTTGCTCCAAAATTTGTTGTTGTTGTTTCGTGACGTTACTAAAAAAGAGACTAACCACCCAATCGAGGAAAATCGGGGTGGTTCCTCACATCTTTTGCGAAGTTTTGTACACCTTCCCGAGGAAGTTGGAATTCCAACTTCCTTGCACCTTAACAATGAGCTGATGGAAGGTTATGCCAGGTTTTCTCCCGCCTAAACGAATAAGGTTTCCCACCTTTTAATTTAACCACTGATACTTTAGGTCGTCCAGTCTGTTGAGGACTTTTTTGAAGTTAAGGAACATTGATATCATGTCAACTATCTAATTGCCTTTATTTTCCTGTTTCATTGTTTAATTTAGGATGATTAGGAAGGTTTTACGTAACGAAAAACCACTTCTATATAACGTTGCTCCAAAAAAGCATGAAACATTGCGCCAAGCTTAGCTTAGCATCATCCTACCGACAGATGAGAGGGATTATCTGTGTTTTTTGTACAATTTACACTGTTTTTACAAGTTATGTGTCTCCTTTGAAGCTTTTAAATACGCCTCACACATTACAACAACAAAAAAGATTTTTGGAGGTTTTTGTTGAAATGTCATCAACTTTTGTTGATTTTGTCGATATTTTTATCGATGTTCCTAAATATGATTTATGGAGCCACTCGCTAATGGTGTACATTTATGTCATAGAATACAAATCTTTGCTCCAGTTGAGAGACAAGAAGGTATTTATAAGAGTTTCCCAAACTGGTGCAATGTTTTCTAACCTTCCCTGATACTTTACTCCAAGGTTTACCTTAAAAAAATTATATCGTTAACGAGTAATTAAACAAAGTAGGATGGTCATGGATCGACACGTTAGGGTCTGGAGAGTTGAAATATGCCTTTACATGTAAAATTATATACGAAAAAAGCGTATTGAATCAACTTTGAAAAAATATACGGGTAAAAGTGGAGCGAAGTTGCCTCGTTTTACGTTATCTTTATTTGTGTAATGGACGTTTTTAAATACCAGTTCGTTTAATAGCACCAAAATTCGCCACCTGCCACAATGACTAGTATAGACAGCTTTATAAAACCATTGTCACGCCTCGAACTCAATAAATGGGCGACTATGACAAACAGATGGCTTATCTTCATTTGTGGAGTCACGACCGGGAGAAGGGGAGACCTTCCAGGGGCTCCGATTTCCATCGTTGAAGTTTTTACTGCTCAGCACAACCGCACTTTCCATTATAGAAACCGAAACTAGATTACAACAGGCCGCAATACCGTGTAGGTATCTGGTTACCTATGTACCTATTGAGCGAAGCCAGATGGTGGGATTGGTAGACGGTTTTCAAAACGTGAATCGTTCGGTTTTAGGATCTCGACCTAAATGAAAAACCCATATCCCAGTCTCTTATTCACAGAAGCAGGTTCCTAGAAATTATTTACTGGAAAAACACAACCAAACAAGACATCAAAATACATAGTTTCAGTAATTTTGTTTTCCAGTCATTTTGTCAATTTCAATTAGTAACTTCACTTTCTAGTAGGTACTTAAAAAAATCATTTTCACAGAATCAATAGGTGAAGATTTCTTTAATGGACAAATAATTACCTTTGATGGTTAAACTGATTAACCACGATGTTCCATACCAGAAACGTCTGCAAATTGGGGTGAGCAGTAGGTATAGCTTACTCACTTAATGTGCCATGGACGTATAGAGTTAGCTGGTGAAAAAATGGAACATAACCGAAACTAATTTTCAATCCTATTGATCAAAAGCGCTGAAAATTGATACACGGCCTAACTTCTTCCTTGTTCACCCTTGGATATTACATTATTATTTTATGTTGAAATTTGTTTACCTAGTGTAGATCCGGGAGCTCAATATTTCACTCAGCTGATCTGAGAGTTAAATTTTCGACTCAGAGGATCTAATAGCTCAATTTTCAACTCAGCTGATCTAATAGCTCAAAATCCGATTCAGCAGATTGGGGATCTGGATTTTTTACTCAGCTGATCTGTGAGCTCAATATTTGACTCAAGCTGATCTGAAACCTCAGTTTTACACTCGGTTAATATAAAAGCTCAATTTTCGATTCAGCTGATCGGGGATCTGCATTTTTGAGTGAGTTTTTTTATTTTTAATAGCTTGATGTTAACTCAGCTGATCTGAGTTAAATGTTTCGATTCAGTGGACGTAGGAACTCAATTTTCGACTCAATCGCAACGCACTTAAATCTATTTTCGACTTGTTTGTTAGGGATTTGAAAATGTCCTGAACAAGGCGGACATTGGTCCGATAGGGCTGGAATTTATTGGGGACCTTCTTAGGCCAAAACCTCAAAATCCCTGTAAATTTAATCAAAATCGAACCATAATAGAAATTTCGGTGTTTTCCCTGTGACAAGGAGTTGACTGTATTCACAAATACATACATACCAAAACACAGGAATACAGGGAGCCAAATTCGTTTAGGAAGCTTCGGAACTCCAACCCTCATGATAAGATTTTGATGAAATTTTCACCGATTGTACAGTGGACCCCTCCAGACGCGGTCTCCTATGAATTTCACGTGTGAAAATTTCAAATTTGGAGGACAAACTTGTTCGATTACCTGCACGAACGTACGGCTTCCCTACCTTCGGTAGTGAGGAAGCTATTTCCTATAAAAACCTCGAAAAGAAAATTACACATTTTAGCAGTTGATCCACAAAACATGGGAGGGATTGCCTAAAAATTGAATGAGCGTAAATGTTCTTGAAACATTGTGTTACCTGTACTTTCTAATTTGGTAATAATTGATTCAATGTTGGAGCTTGAAGGAGGGATTGTTTCAATGTTGGAGCTTGAAGGAGGGATTTTTTCAATGTTGGAGCTTGAAGGAGGGATTGTTTCAATGTTGAAGCTTGAAGGAGGGGGCAAGGTTAAAAGAAGAAAAAAAAAGAATACTTACTCTATTTCCTCCAATGAGAATATGGACAACATCGCAGGGAACAGAAACAAATTACAGTTGACAAGAACTGCTTTTAGCGAATGTTCGAAGAAAATTCAGCTATTGCGATGGCTTCAAAATTTTAGGTAGGTATACAAATATTCAAAAATCTTATCCATCATGAAAATACGTTTCAGACCATTCTAAAACGAATCCTGACGATATCTGACCGAGGATCAATATAAAAAATCCAAAAAAAAAATCAAAATTTCAATATTTTCAAAAGAAAGAATGAGTTCGTTGGTTCTTTGGAGTACTCTATGGAATCAAATTTTTAACCTTTAGGGTCAAAAATCACTATAAAATTAGGTTTTTAGTGTAAATTGTTATGTTCACAATAGTACACGTTATTATAGTATAGGGTGTTTCATTTTCTCCGCCGAATCCAAATGTTCAATAACTTTATATATAAAAACGTTTTTACCGAAAAAAAGTATATCAAATTGCAGGAAAACGCCTGCAAATTAATTGTGAAGAACAACATCTGGCATATATATGTCCATCACGAGCACGACGGCAAGCATTTAAGCGCTTTATCATCAGCTGTTCCTGCAATTTGAGATAATTGGGTGTTTTGATCATATCGTTTCGTTTTGTTATTATGGAGCGCCTAAGTATTGAACAATGCGTCTTGGTAATGAACACTTTTTTCACATCATTAGAATCAGAATGGCGAGAGTGCCACGGCAACTGTGCGTAAACTTAGGCCGATCATCTTTTAACGAACCTGAACCTGTTGCTTCCAATTTAGTCATCAATCGACGAAAAGTTGATTGATTTAGAACCTCTCTTCGACCCATGATCGGCCTAAGTTTCTGATATTATAGGTTTTCATAACCAAGACGCGTTGTTCAATACTTAGGCGCACGATGGTAGCAAAACGAAACGATATGATCAAAACACCCAATTATCTCAAATTGCAGGAACAGCTGATGATAAAGCGCTTGAATGCTTGCCATCGTGCTCATGTTGGTCATAATTCATGTCCATGGCATATTATGCCAGATGTTGTTTCCCACAATTAATTTGCAGGCTTTTTGCTGCAATTTGATATACTTTTTTCTGGTAAAAACGATTTTCTCAATAAAGTTACTATACATTTGAATTCGGCGGAGAAAATGAAACACCCTATATATTCGGAATTAGCGCAAAATTTCCTATACAAATTACCCACCAAATCGGTAAAAATTCAATTCTTTGAAAATTCGCTCATAAAATCATGCTGCATTAGTGGAACTTCGATATCATCGTTAGGTAGTCGAGAATCTACCTACAAGTACCTACCTACCTAGTATCTTGTTACTGGAAAAACCTAAATGCACGTTTACGAGCTTTTCAAGGTTTTAAGTTCGAGCATATCAACGAGGACACGAAACCCTTCACACTCTGTCCCTGAAAAGCTGATGTCTGTTCCCTGGAGTTCTGCCTCTCTCCATGATAATAATGATGATTTATTTCGTCCTCAAGACCATCAAGCAGTGTAGTGGAGGAGCCGTAATAATCCAACATCCCTCGTGAAGGGTCTTGGCATGATTGACTCTGAGGACCTGTGTGGTACGTTCTGGTAATCATGCTTTGTCATCTTCTCCGGTCAGCCAGAGTTCTCTTGGAACCAGGAAGCCCCGATTATATTTCGACACCTCACAGTCCACCATGAGAACTCCTTCAGTAACTCACTACTCGAGACTATCATGAAATATTGTGTGACAGTTTGTTTATATAGTTTATCTACGTTCGATAATGATATTTGAAGAATCGTAAGTTCATACTGAACCTTACTCACTGACGAAATGGCTCATTCGTAATGCACGCCCAGTCGAACGTTGTATAACTGCGAAAGTATGTCGTTCAAAAGATAAAGAGAAGTGAGACGACATAGTCTGGATTCCGTCAGTGAAAATAAGAAATACCAAATCCATAAGAGACCTGTAGAAAAACAAAATGTCACCTTTTAAAGTATATCAACAATAATATTGCATAGAAATAATGTGCCTTGTAAAGAGTCTGGTCTTTCCTAGAGGGACTATCATTATGTAAACTGAATGATGTTGCTGTAATACATGTTGTGATTATTTCAAAGTTAGATGACATTGACTTTTTTGACCTATTTTAGAATGGAGGAAGGTCTCTCTATTCGGTGTGTCATGGGACGACTTGTTTTTAACTTTTATTCTTTACCTATGTACGATAACGTTAAGATGGCTACTCAAACTGTCATCGATACTGACAAAGATGTTTTGAATCGCTATTCATACCCCGCTTCTATTCAGTATTTTGAGGATTTCGAAAACTGTATTCTCCCTATCGATAAGCATGGACAAGAAACAGTAGAAAATTCTCCGCCAACAAGGAAATGGCACGTAGCTTCCTCGCGTCCAAGAAAAGGAAGATAGGTACACGCAAATAAGATGGAAAGTTGGAACAAAATCGGACCATTACACTGAAAAATGCCCATGTTGAAAGTTGTGTGTTATTACGGCTGTAACATCGGAATTTAGCTGTAATTAGTTAACGCATGCGCAGGGTCTGCCTCTGTTCCAATCGCATCGTAATTCATATGGAACCTAAATGGGGCCTTAACCGCACATGCCCTATAAATTTTAAAGAAATTTAATCAAAACTGTATAAGTTATGCATGTTTGACGAATTTCACGTTAGCGCTTGCTTAGGCCGTACCGTTGATTCAATCATGATAAAATTCAATGGAACCTAATGGGGAACCTACATAATCCCTGAAAATTTGAAAAAAAATCGCACTTAACAGATAGTCGACAAGTGTTAACTGATCGTGTTACTACCTCCTCGTTATTTCGTTATTTTTACATTATTCATAACAGGAACGCTAATGGGGACACGATCGTTTAACGACTCTTTGATGACTAGAATGTTTCAACTGGCTTATCCAATTATCACGTATGCAGCTTCGTGCAGGAAGATGGATGTCCCAAACCCTATTGTGCTCATCAATATCCCCTCAGGTCCCTTTCACGCATTAGATAATCATTATTATAACTAAGTAAATTTACATCCATTTACGTTTCCGGAGTTCAGTAAGTTACATTCATAGTCAATCTTTACCTGTACTTAAGGGGCCAAGGACCCATGTTATTCAGTTTTTCCAATTTTTCTCAGCCAATTTTTGTCCGATTTTGATGCGGTTTGCAGCATTCTTCTTGTTTTCCGATTCTACACGGGGAGCAGCTATTTATAATGTAAAATTCCTAAGAAGTAATAATGTTATAGTAAGAGTTCTTATAAACCCATAGCTGAGATTTAGGCATTTTTGAAGATATTTTGGGCTCCGTCCCTTGCCCCCTTTAAACGTTCCCACTCGTTTTTCGCCGTTCCTCAGCCCATTTTATAGGGTAAAATTAACATAATTATATTTTACGATGGTCACTGTTGATCTCGATAGAATTGTCTTCTTTTAAAAGAACTCCAATTAAAACTATTTAACCAGTTTTGAGATGTTTCCAATTTATCATTGCGAATGTCTCATTACCCATAAACTCCCATGATGAATATGCTAATTTGAAAAACCTTCTCTTGTAATTCAAAATCAAGTTGTCTCGAAGTCACAAAATTTTAATTAAAGCCTTCAAAGTTCAACCAATATGTATCCCCAATTTCATCAAATTCCCTACAGTAGTCTCCTATTAGCGAATTTTCGAAGAAATTGAAGCTATTGCAATGGCTTCAAAATTTTAGCAATGCAAAATTTTAAACATTTTCTCCATGGAAATCCGTTTCAGACCATTCTAAAACAATTCCCGAAGTTTAACACTTTTTCATAAGTATAGGTATATGTCACTACAGACGATATCTGACCCTGGAATCGAGCTAAAAAATCCAACAACAACAAAATCAAAATGTCAATAATATCAAAAGAACGTTTTGGTTGGTTTGATGAGTTTGTTGGTTAGAATTTTCAGAGTTCTCCAAGGGTTCAAATTTTGAAAATTTAAGGTAAAAAACCGCTAGAAAGAAACGTGTTTTTTGTGTAAATTACCATCTTAAACATGGGAACACAATATGTTCCCATATATTATATGGTATATTCGGGATCAACGTAAAATTTCCTATGAGAATCACCCACAAAATCGGTTAAAATGATCCTTAGAAAATTCGCTCATCAACTCATGCCGCATGAATGGAACTTTTACTTACCTACTCAGTATGAATCATCAGTTCCAAACATATTTGCCGCATTTCCGGTTCACAAAGCATCTGCTCACAACTTGACTTCGCAGTGCAGCTTCTTTACAACGGATAGCATCCATCCTTCATGTACGGCGGTTGTTTACATCGTGTTTCATCCCGTGAGAATGGTTCCCATATCACCGAAAAAACAATTTCGAGAGCCACAGTTAAGTAATGAAGGGAAAGAACCAATCTGGGGATAAGGTGCGGGGCGTTTCGCAACAATCACACGTATAGACCGCGTAGGACTCCATAGCGTAGGTATCTCATACATATCGAAGGTATAGTATCTCAGGCAGAAGGTTCGAGGTACCTGTGACGCAACAGGTTTTTTTTATATAGGTAGGTACTCTTGTTTTAAGGTTTACGGCTCGTTGGGGCTGATCCACTTACATGCAAGTAGTCCGTGAGCCGACCGGGGAATGTCAATGAGATTCTTTCCGTTCCTACTTTTTATTTAGTGCCGGTAGACGTCTTCAGCTGTGCACGTGACACGTCCGAGACTCGCCACTGCCAAATGTGGTTTACTTCTGCCCAGTAGTTATCTAGTGGCTGTTTTTGTTTCTCCAGCTGAACTGACTCAATTTCGCTGTAAGTTGTGCCTATATCGGGTAAAACAGTTGGACAAAATGCAGTTACAACTAGGCAACCATCTACATCTGTAACTTTAGTAGTAAAAAATGGACAGGTAACTATAAGGTGTGCTCCAACTGACCGCGCTATTACCTATATTATATTATAATATTTGGCTGCGCAGAACCATCTACCTACAATATAATATTACTAGCTGACCCGGCAAACGTTGTTTTGCCATATCAATTATTTCTAGCCGATTATCCGTGCGTTGCATGGTCCCAAACGGTTGGTTGTCCAGATCAGAAATGCTCGCTTCGCTCGTCTTCTATTTCGATAAGAGCTAAAGGATTTATGTTGGGTCATGATATTAAAAACCAAACGGACGGTAGACCTACGGTTCTACAGTCAGAGCATTTAATAACGACTTCCTTGGCAGTGACATCTGATCATTTCTGACTGTTTTTAGTATCCTTGCTGGTCCTTTCGCAGTATCCTTCAAACCGGTTTGGACCTAGTTGTGTATCAATACTTCTATCAGAAAAAATTTCGCTTAACGTTTTGAAAATAGGTGTTGGTTGCGTATGCTCACTTTACTAGTTTTCATTCGATTTGTAAATCACTTCCAACCACTTGTAAATGACTCTGCGAACAAACCTTAGGTACCTACTAACTATGGTGGTGAATAATAAAAAAGTAGGTAGTTAGTCTTTGTATACAGGTTAGTAGTTTCTTGTTTAACTCCTTAACTTGTAGATTAACTCATTGCCCAATTATTTCAAATAACCAAAAAACCTACCTACAAACGAACAACAGTAAAACGAACCGATTCTATAATAATTATTGTTCAATTGCAAATAACAAACTCATTGTGCAAAATGAAAGCGAACCTTCCTCTCTCAAGAAATAATAGCTCTAAGGGCGGGATTTATAGACGGTCCTCGAGTTTCAAGGACACCTTGAGATGTTCTCCTCGAAATTTGAAATACGGATTCGGCTCAAGGAATCCTCCAGATCCATCTCAAGGTCTCCTGGAAACTCGAGGACCGTCTATAAATCCCGCCCTAAGAGTTCTAATAACGGAGTTTTGATTTGATCAAGAACACCAACTACGTATCTGTTTAGGTATGCTAGTGGGTCCATTGACCAGGACCTCTTAAAACCATTCAGCCAATAATTCTATAGGTCTAACCAGTCCAACCTCCAAAATTAGAAATACAATTTTTTTAATTTTATGTTTTTGCTTCCT